>CM062201.1:27625000-27630000 GCA_031216445.1 Lateolabrax maculatus
CACAGACACACACCCACACACACACAGACACACACACACACACAGACACACACACACAGACACACACAGACACAACACACACACACAGACACACACCCACACACACACAGACACACACACACACACAGACACACACACACACAGACACAACACACACACACAGACACACAACACAACACACACACACAACACACACACAGAGACACAACACAGACACACACACACACACACACAGACACACACACACACAGACACACACACACACACACAGACACACACACACAGACACACACACACACACAGACACAACACACACACAGACACAACACACACACACAGACACACACACACAGACACAACACACACACACACATACACACACAGACACACAACACACACACAAACACACACACACACACAGTTGTGACCTCTGATCACTTTCAGCATTAAAACATTTCTTCTGCTGTTGATGAAGATGAATAATTGTTTGATCTGCAGTTATTGATCACATGAAGCAAACTGGACGTGTTGATCTCTACGTGTCGCTGCCCTCTGGTGGTCGAACTCTGTACTGTACATTCTTTTTCAACCAACACATCTGCTATATTGATTTATCTGGAAATATAAAAAAAAATGAAAACGGTACGTACCTGTGACACCTGGACAGCTCCTCCTCTGTTGCTAAGCGAGCAGGTATCCGTTGGCAACGGTCGACCAATCCCAGCTGCTGATGTTTGGAGAAGATTTTAAAGATTCTCTGAGGCTGTTCGGGATGATGTCTGCAGACACAGTCACGTGATTATAACCACACGTTTCCACTGCCACACCTGGATCATCGTGTTCACAGGGAACTCACCTGTCCCACAGGTTCAGGTGCTCCATCATCCTCTCATCATAAACCAGACCTGTTGTCTTGGTAACAGAGGGGGCGGGGCTGGTCGGCTTTGTGCTCTGCTCATTGGTTGTTGCTCTGATGACTCTGCCCCCAGCCAATGGGCCGCCTCCTGCACAGGAAACAGGAAGAGAACAGGAAGTTTATAAAGTAGAAGCAGAGACACGAACACAACATAAACATGCACTTCAACAGATACATGTAGAAATAATCATTCCCACACTTTTTTTTTCAGGTAGTTCAGTTGAAATATATAAATATTTGAGATTTATCCTCATCAGGAGGTGAGTTTTTCTTGTTCTACTGAATCAAAAACAAGTTACACTTTAGAGTCCAAGGATCTTAAGTAATATAGTATGAGTGTTTCACTCATGTTCATTCTGACCACTGAAATAAATCTGATGTTTGACTTTATTAGTGAAAAACATTGTTACTGTTCTCCAAGTATATACATTTATGTTCATGGTTAGATAGATACATAGATGGATAGATTAATTGATAGACATATAAATGATTGATAGATGGATTTATAGATATATGATTTAATGAGCTACTTTCTTCCACAGTTTGAAGATCCTCACAGCTTCTCGCAGGACTTCTTCATACTAACAGCTGTTGATTGTTAAAGATTCTTACCCAGAGTCTGAAGAGAGGTCCAGTGTGGACACAAAGCTGAGACCGTCTGAGAGATGGACTGCAGGGCACTAAGAGACAGACAGGCAGGGAGACGGGCAGGGAGACATGGACAGAGACAGAGAGACAGACAGGCAGACAGACAGACAGGCAGGTGGTTATAAAAGAACCAGTGTTATTGCTGAACTCTATGTCCCTGTTCAGACCTGCCATCAACATTGAGGATGCATTGAGAACCGATCACTCAGACCACATTCGGAGAAGGTCTGAGCCTCTTGTGTCCACTTTCTGTCAGCAGTGTGAACACGAATGTGTCCTGGGCCACAGTGAAGGACCGCCCACTCAGCTGACGTCCTCTGTGGGACAGGAAGTGAGTTTCGTCTCACAGCGCTCATAGAAACAGATTTTTACCTCCATTACGCTGTTGATTTCCACATCAGCTGAGAAGGAAACAAACTAACATCAACTCGCTGCTCACAGCTGAAGTGTTTCAGGATATCAGCCTCAGCGTCTGTAACCGGGCTGCTGCTGTTCCTCACTTCTAAACGTTGGCTCACAGCATCACTAACGGGAATCAGTAAAGACGGTGTGCTTTATATTTAGTGCAACACGTTGTTTAACACGTTGTTAGCCTGATTGTGGACACTGCAGACGCGTGTTGCTGGCAGGTGTGGACTGGGCCGGAGACTCAGGTGTTCCTCCAGTTACCTGTCAGATGGGGCAGTGGGCGGAGTCAGAGGAGGACAGGCTCCTCCCAGCAGAGCTCTGACACAGGCTGCAGCGCCCTCTGCTGTCGCCTGCAGGTTATAACCTCCCTACACACACATAATATTAATGTGTATACACACACACACACACACACACACACATATATATATTTACTGATGTTACATGTATAACTGAGTTTTTTTACCTCGAGAGCAAGAACGAGTCGACCTTCTGCCAAACTCATTAACATGTGAGTCAGGACGTGGAAACACTGAGGACTCACACACATCTCCCCCTGAACACACACACACACACACACAGTAGAAATTGGAAACAACACAGTAAAGGAACATTTCCTGTAACTGATCTCAGGTCTTTGGAGTTTTTACCTTCTGATCTCCGACTGCAGCATCAAATCCAGCAGAGACCAGAACCAGCTGAGGCTGAAACTGAACACACACACACACACACACACACACACACACACACAATAAATCTAATGTTTATCACCAGTAAAACCTGTGTGTGCGTGTGCGTGTGCGTGTGTGTGTCACCTCGTAGGCGACGGGCAGCAGCAGCTGTTGAAACGCTGTGATGTAATCAGCGTCCGTCATCCCCGTCTGAAGGACCAATCACAAGACAGATGTGATCAGAGACATATGATCAGTTTGAAGGACACTTGACACTTTGACTGGATGCTCTCAGGTGCGTTCATTAACGACCAGGTGATCAAACAGGTGATCAAACAGATGCGAGCAGCTCTGAATATTCATCTTCTCCACTTTATAACAATAACAATAAAAAATGGAGAAAGCTGCGCAGGCCAATGAAACATGTAGACTGTTGTCATGGAAACGCTGTGATTAGGACTGAGGCTTGTTAGGTCCACAGCTGCGTTCACCAGGTGTTTGTGCCGGCTCGTTCAGGTGCTTCCCACCATTGTGAGGACCGTGTTGGTGCCTGTGAACACGCAGCATTACATGACTCACCTGGTTCCAGGGCAGGTTGATGTTCCTGCCTTCAGCCCGTCCGCTGCCAACAAAGTGACTGTCAGATTCGGACAGGTGAGGCCAGAAAGATCCCCGCTCATACCTGTGGACACTGAAGTACAGGACGCTGGGACACACACACACACACACAGACTTTATCTTTGTTACATGTGTGTTTGTGAAGAAAAGAGTTTGTAACCATGATGGAGGATCAGGAGTTTACCTGGGGTCGTCTTGGAACAGGTACTGGATCCCCTGACCATGATGAACATCCCAGTCCACTATCAACACCCTGACACACACACACACACACGCACACACACATTAATATAAATAATACACATATTTGGAGGAGTTCTGGTAAGAACCTCTGACCTCTGAGGTTTGATATGTTACATGTCATTTTCTATCAATACACTGAATGTAATCACAGATCAGTAACCAATGTCAGAGCAACCATCAGCCAATCAGAGCAGAGTATCAATCAGACACTGATCAGAACCCTGAAAACTGTTTTGTTTTCATTCTCCTCTTGTATTCCGAAGGTCAGATGTCTTCACACAGACGTGTTTCTGCACCATGTGACCCTCCAGGAAGTCCTACTCACACCAGTGCTGGGCTGTGATTGGACGAGCCTCAGACTGCCACATTATTACACTGTGACCTTGTTCATGACCTCATTCAGGACCTCATCTCAAACAGTCAGGTGACACCAAAACTACTTTACTCAGTTCGTTAAACATTTAAAATTCTTATTAACTGTGTGAGGACTGTCAACAACACTATCCCTCACTGGCTTCCCACCCAGCAGCCCTACAGGTGTGTTTACCTTTTGACGGAGAATCTGGTCCGAGCGTATCGAGCTGCGATCGCCACGTTGTTGAAAATACAGAAACCGTTGGACTGGTCGGACTGAGCGTGGTGACCTGGAGGCCTGAGAGACAGACAGGCAGAGAGACAGACAGACAGAAGACAGAGACAAAAGACAGACAGGCAGAGAGAGAGAGACAGAGAGTGCAACATGCAGAGAGACAGACAGACAGGCAGAGAGAGAACGACAGAGAGAGAGACATGCAGAGAGATACACAGGCAGAGAGACAGACAGGTATGTTGTTCTCGTTGGATTTGAAGTCGTTATGTTTCATTAACAGTAAGCTGGACTTTGGTACGTCGTGACAAAGATTTTCTAAAGCAAATAATCATTAATTAAAAACACATTTGTGTAATTGACAGACTAATGTATAATGAAAATAACCATCAGTTGTGGGTCCATTAAATAATAATAATAAATGACTTTTCATTTCCTTCTGAGTGGTGGAAATGAAGAAATGACCTGTTGAAGGGGAAGTCAGGGATCATGGAGCTGGTCCCAGTTTAACACTGTGTGTTCCAGGGAAACTTCCAGCTGGTAAACTGGAGGATGATTGAGTTTATGAGCTGACGTGGAGCACCTGAAGTTACCTGATGACAGCAAATCCGTTCCTGAGTTCAGAGGTCAACACCCGATCGACCAGCTGGAGGACAGAACCCACCGCCGACACACACACCTGGAAGGACTCCTGACGCTCGCACACGCACACACACACACACACACACACACACACACACACACACACACACACACACACAATCAGTTGTGTATAAACACAAAGAAAGAGAAACATTTCAGTATTTGAAAATCATATAAATACACAACTGGTTGTGTGTGTGTGTGTGTGTGTGTGTGTGTGTGTGTGTGTGTGTTTGTGTGTGTTTCAGTGTGTGTACTTGAGTTTAAG
>CM062201.1:27635000-27640000 GCA_031216445.1 Lateolabrax maculatus
GTCGGTTGTGATTGGGTCGTGTTGGATGGTCTGGTGCAGCATCAGAGCCAATAAACCGGCTCGATTCGTCATCGCTGTCCTTAGATTCCTCTCCTGCTCAAACAGCTCGTCCAGCTTATACCACTGACAGAGAGATAGACAGGCAGACAGGCAGACAGGTTACGTTGGGGTCAGTCTGTGTTGTTAATGAAGTCTGCTGTTAATAACGTTTGGCTGTTACCACTCGGACTCTCTCCAGGTCGACCTCGGCGCGGCGGAGTTTCTCCCAGCAGTAATGTTTGTTACACTTCCTCTTAGATACTCGACAAAACTCTCCTGTCGGCTCAAAGACGTCTTTCACCAGAGGACAACCGCAAACCTCGTCCGCTGGGACCTGAGAGACAGACGGGCAGGCGGGTAGAGTCTGATCCAACCATCTGTTGTTGTGTCCAGTTCCACAAACAGCCTGTAAGGTTTCACTGTCTGTCTGTTGGCAGCAGGTAAACGTACCTTTGGATCTCTCGAGTGTTCAGGACACAGAACCTGCAGCCGCTTACAGTACGTCTTACTTTGGGGGTTATACACATCACAGAACAACCGGGTCGCCCTGAAACAGAGAGACAGACAGGTCTCAGTCTGGTAGCATTAAACAGTCAGATACACAGACAGGAGAGAGACAGACAGGTTTCAGTCTGACAGCATTCAGAGACAGAGAGAGAGAGACAGGTGTTCTTACCCCTCTATACGTGTTGGGTACATGGAACCAAACGATGTCTGACTCTCATACTGTTGAACACAGATAGACAGGCAGACAGGCAAACAGACAGACAGGCAGACAGACAGGCAGGCAGACAGTTGTGATTAGTTTGCATTAGTTAGTCTCAGTATTTATATAAACGCTCTGAGTAACAAGATGTGAATTTGGGAAGCACTGTGTTTGGAGCCGTAGAAGAAGGATTAACCTCTTCAGGCTCTCTGGTGTCCCTCCGTGTTCCCGGTACAATAAAGACACCTGGAGGACTCACCTGATGTCCTGCCTCTGTAAACTGACCTTAGCGTAGCATCTCTCCATGTGTCTCAGCGCCACCTTTGGGTTAACTGGATGACTGCAGGACACACAGAAGATCTGAAGGTCTGTGTCATCACCGTCACCTTCAGTCACCTGTAAAAAGACAGGCAGAGAGGCAGACAGGCAGAGAGAAAGACAGGCAGAGAGAAAGACAGGCAGAAAGACAGGCAGAGAAACACGTAGAGAGACATACAGGCAGACAGACAGGCAGAGACAGACAGATCAGAGAGAGACAGATGAATCAGACTCAAAGTTAACTGTCCTTGAGTTTGTCTGTCTCGTACCTCTTCATGCTGTTGGACCTGCTGCTGTTTGGCGTTGGCGATGATGCCTTCAAGCTCGTGGAAACGTTTCTCCATCAGCGTGAGGCGGAGCCTTGCCGCCTGCTGCTCCTTCCTGATTCGCTCCAGCTGTCTCCGCCCCATCTCCTCAGCAACGCACGGACTCTGCTGCCACTGCTGGATCCTCTGAGGAAGGATCTCATAGATACGACTGAAGGACGGACAGGGAGACAGAGAGACAGGCAGAGAGACCAACAGAGACATCAGTCCAACTCCAGTCTGTTTTTAAGACAGTTCAACAGAGACAACTTCACTTTCTTTAAATCTGTTTCATTGAATTTGATTTATGTCAATGTTGTTGTAGACTTGTGGCAGACTCGTTGTGGACTTGTTGTGGACTTGTTGTGGACATGTGATGGACTTGTTGTGGACTCGTTGTGGCCTTGTGGTGGACTCGTGGTGGACCCATGGACTCTTGGGCGGACTTGTTGTGGACTTGTGGACTTGTTGTGGACTCGTGGTTGATTTATGGTGGACTTATGGTGGACTTGTTGTGGACATGTGGTGGACTTATGGTGGACTTGTTGTGGACTTGTGGTGGACTCGTGGTGGACTCGTGGTGGATTTATGGTGGACTTGTGGTGGACTTGTTGCAGACTCATGGTGGACTTGTTGTGGACTCTGTGGATTTGATGTGGACTCACGGTGGATTTATGGTGGACTTGTGGACATGTGGTGGACTTGTGGTGGACTTGTGGACTCGTGGTGGACTTGTTGTGGACATGTGGTGGACTCATGGACATGTGGTGGACTTGTGGTGGACTCGTGGACTTGTGGTGGACTTTTTGTGGACTTGTGGTGGATTTATGGTGGACTTGTTGTGGACTCGTGGTGGATTTATGGTGGACTTGTTGTGGACTCGTGGTGGATTTATGGTGGACTTGTTGTGGACTCGTGGTGGATTTATGGTGGACTTGTTTGGACTCGTGGTGGATTTATGGTGGACTTGTGATGGACTTGTGGTGGACTTGTTGTGGAAAGACAGGCGGAGAGACAGACGGGCAGAGAGACATGCAGAGAGACAGGCAGAGAGAGACAGATGAATCAGACTGAAAGTTACTATCCCTGCGTTCGTCTGTCTCGTACCTCCTCGTTGTTGACTCAATGTGGACTCGTGAATGTGAATTTGTGGTGGACTTGTTGAGGACTTGTTGTGGTTTTGTGATTGACTTGTGGAGGACTTAGTGTGGATTTGTGCTGGACTCGTGGTGGACTCGTTGTGGACTATTGGTGGACTCGTTGACTCTAGTGGACTGGACTGTGTTGATGTTGTTCAGGTGGGTGTCACCCTCACAGGTAGTTAAACAGTGTGATCAGACTCACTTGGCAGCGAGCTTCATGCCGCAGTCCTCGGAGCAGTATTTGGAGTTGGTCCTCGCCGGTTGGACACATCCTGGTCCCAGACACTGCCTCAGAGCCCCGCCCACCTCCTTGGGCCCACCCTCTCCTCCTCGCTCGCTGTGCCGCACGCGCTCCCTGTGACGCTGCTTCACTTTGTGGCGGCGAGGCTTCAACTCCTCTTTAGGAGCGGAGACAGACTTCTGCAGGAGAAGACAGGTGTGTTAGTGACATAATCAGTGACATCATCTGGGTTCTAGCTGGAACCGTCCTCACTTTCTTCTCCGTCTTCTTCTCTCGTCTTTTGACGTGTTTCACCTTCACCGCCTTCTTCCTCAGGGAGTCTGACTGAGCGTCCTCATCCTCGCTGTGCCACACCTGCAACAGGGATACGCATCACACCACAGGAAGTGCCTGTTCTGACAGCTGATTGGTCAGAAGCAGTGACTCACACATACTGACCAGATCTCTGTATCCAGCAGCTTTGTACTGCTCATACAGCTCCAGCTCACTCTCACTGAACACCCCCTCTTCCTCTTCTTCGTCGTCGTCGTCCTCCTCCTCATCCTCTGTCTGATGCCCTGCCCCTTTCTTCTGGAGGCCCCGCCCCCTGCCACCACTGCGACTCATCTCCTCGTCTTTGACACGAAGCATCTTCTGCTCACAGATCAATAACATCAACATTCTTATGTAACAGCTGTGAAGACGCTTCAGAATAATCACCAATAAATCTTTAATATTACGATTATATAACACTTATATAACACCTTTATTACCTACACCTGTACATTCTGATGCAGGCTGATACATGTTTATACATGTGAGGGGTCAGAATATTAGGAACACCTCTCACTATAAGAAAAATATAAATCTACTATAACATATATTTATGTAAAACCTGGAACTGTGCAATGACTCACCCGGGCTCGGACCTCACACTGCCTCAGTCGACACTTCTGTCGGATTTTGTTTGGACCTCCGAACTTCTTCATGTCCTTACAGAAGTCGCACTGAGCGCAGTCCTCCGTCCTCAGACAGGCGTCGCACTCGCCACACATTCGGGCTGAACGCTTGATCTGAAACAGAAACGTGACACCAAAATATTGTTCAGGATACCAAAAACAAACACAGACACATTATCTGGACAACTGTGAATAACTGCTGTAAACTGCTTAAAATGCTTCAGATATAAACTTTTTACATTTGAAATATTGACTGGTTTAAATTGAAGCCATTAAAAGGACTTGAAGTGTCATTTGAAGGGTAACAAATGACAGAAGCTGAAATATCTGGGCCATCAAAGCAGTTGGTAAGTCAGGACTGAATAAAGTCAAACTGTCAGTGTAACAAATGAAAGAAACTGAAATTTTAATTGAAGCAAGACGCAAGAGAATGTTGTAGTGTCAGTTGGTGTGTAAGCAGTGAAAGCAGTTGAAGTAGGTAAACACTCAGTTTGTGTCATGTGACTTTTTGAAAAAAAAAGAGAGCAGTTTAAATGTCAATTGCAGAGTAAAAGATGAAAGCAACTGAAATGAAAAATGTAAATGTAAATGCCGAAAGCATTTCCAATCTAAGTGTGTACACTGTAAACAGTTGAAGTGTCAGTTAGTAGATAGGACCCCGCCTCCTGTCAGTCTAGTTGCCACTTACCTGTGAGCCCCGCCTCCTGTCAATCTTGGGTTGGGGGGTGGAGCTCCCATCTCCCTCAGGTCTGTCCTCCCTCTCTGGCTCCGACTCTTTCTCCTCCTTCTCCTTCGTCTTCTTCAGGCGGTATTTAACCTCCAGAGACGAGTCTTTGACTGCAGGGACACACAGCTAAAGGCTAACGGCTAACAGCTAACAGCTAACAGCTAACGGCTGAGGTTCCAGTGGTCATGGTTCAGCTGCCTCCCCCCCCCCCCCCCCCCGGCCCTGGTGGGACAGTCGGCCTGGGTGAGTCCTCAGAGCCCTGAGGGGGGACGATCTCCTCACCAGAGCAGCTGAATCACTGGTTCACTTCACAGAACTTATTGTTTGGTGTCAAATAGCCTAAACAGGAGGTTTGACCTGAGGCGTCAACAGATCCTCTGTGATCCGACACGCAGCGAGCCACCAGATCCTTCAGACCCTTCAGGATCCTTCAGGATCCTTCAGACCCTTCAGGATCCTTCAGGATCCTTCAGGTCTTTATCACTCACCTCTGCAGGATGGACAGTACCACACTCTGATGGCCTTCGCTGCTCGCTCCGACACGCCAATACAGCTGCCATGGAACCACTCAGAGCAGCTGTCAC
>CM062201.1:27645000-27672500 GCA_031216445.1 Lateolabrax maculatus
TATACAGTAAAACTATACAAGTAGACTCAGCTTCTGTAGTTCAACTAGTTAAATTAGAAGTTTATTCTTTATTTGTTATATTTTATATTTTCAGTTGTTATTATCTGCTGCTGTAACAAGTGAATTTCCCCAGTGTGGGATGAATAAAGTCTTATCTGATCTTATCTTAAAGTAAAGAGCTGCTGTCAGTGTTTTATTATCTCTGATGTTTCTGGATTAATATTCCTGCTGCATTCATGTGTCTGTTGCATTTTACTGCTGTAGATGTTTAAGGTTTAAGCTCATTTTAACTCATTTATATCCTGTTGGCTAGTTTAATCTGCAGCAGAAAAACAGCCTGTTTACAGCTCTGTGTCGATGCTTCTTCCAGCTGATCCCAGAGGGTTTGAAACAGTTTCTTTAGCTTCAGAAGGAGAATTTTCTCAGCACATAAAGGAACTCTTCATCCTTCACTTCATCACAAACATTCACCATCAACACATACAAGATACAAGGTTTTCACTGGACAAACTGTAATCTGTGGAGGAACTAAAGCTGTAAGACAGATGAGGAGGAGGAGGAGGAGGAGGAGAAAGGATAAGATTTACTCTGAGAGGATGATGATGAGGAGGAGTTTGTCCCGCAGTAACGACTTCATGTCATCAGTGACAGTAAAACACTTTGGGAGGAATCACAGGAGAAATTAATATTCAATAAATGAGAATAATAATAAAATCATCATCATCATCACCATCATACATGAGTCACAGCAGCAGTCTTTAATTGTATTAATCACCTCATTACAATGGCAGGATGGATGTGACATCACACTGCAATAGCTCTGACATCACTGAGAGCGGAGCCAATAAGAACCCGGTCCAATCAGAATGCATCTCGAGCCAGCCAACAGCCAATGGGACACTCAGACGTCACAGCACAGGTGAGACAGTAAAACCCCGAGACAACTGAGTCTTTTATTTTCTGTGTGATCATTTGACTTTATGACATCAGACGATGACATCATATGAACTCGTCCTGATCTGAGAACAGTAAAACTGTCTGACGTCACGGCCAGTTTCCACATCTGGATCCACATCCTGTCTGAACCAGAGGAGGACTTCCTGTTTCAGGACGTCTCTCTGGCACTCGGACTGTGTTCGTACCCTGAGCTGAGTCTCACAGGCCGGACTTCCTCCCAGGCTGCAGCACGAACACATCACATGAACACATGAAGCCATGAGGAGGCTAGAATCCAAACGCCTCCTCCTAATAATGTGATGATTCCAAGATGGCTGCATGTCTCTAATGTTTTTACTGCTCTTCTGCAGAGGAGGCTCCTCCCCCTCTCTCTGATAGGTCGGAGGACGGTGACAGTGGTGATGACTCGTTAACGGACGGCTCCTCCACCAATGACATCTCTCGCCTCTTGCCTCCCCGGCCTGCCTCAGCTCTCCGAAAGCAGAAAGGTACCTGTTGGACAGGTGATATAAACTTCATGTACCTGAATGTGACGTGTCTCAGTCTGATGTCATCTCCGATGTCCTTTCTCTGTGTTTCAGGTGTGGACAACTCCTCAGTGTCTCCTCCTCCCATCTGTGCTCCTCCATCTTCCTCCTTCACCTCTCCTCTTCTTCCTCCTCCTCCTCGGTCGTCCACCTGTAACAGACACCACTGCAGACTTTCTCATCACCATCATCATCATCAGCACAGCACCAGTCAGAAGCGCCTTTCCTCCACTAAAAGCCACGCCTCCATAAAGACAGACGCCGCACACATTAAGGAGGTCGCTGGAGATGGTGAGCCAAGCTACTTTGATCTCTGAGAATATGGAGTCTGACCTGAAGGGGGCGCCACAGGTCAGAGCGCCAATAAGATCAGATAACAGCTGCGTTACTCCACATGTTTCTATGCACAAAATTCTAATAGAGAAGTTTTGGCTGGAAAAGTTGGTGTATCAAGAAAAGCCAAATGAGACAACGTGCAGATTTAGTGAATAAATGATGCAAACATAAAACATGTGACTTAAACGTCCCATGAAGCTTCCGCTCTGCTGAGGAGATGAAGGACTCGATGAGGAGGCTGTAACCTTCCTCACATTAAAACATGAAACTAACAGAATTGCCTGATTTCTAGGCAGACAGACAGACAGACAGTATTTCAGTCTGACAGGAAGCAGAAAACTGAACACCCTCTCATCTCTCCATTTATCAGCTGAACACCTTCACCATGGAGGTCTGCTTATCTCTGCTGAACACACCCACACACACACACACACACACACAGGCTGGTGACCCCTCCCAGCACCAGTTGGTCTGGTTTCTAGAAACCAACACCCACCTTCACCCACAGCAGACTGACAGCATGATATCAGGACTCAGACCAGCAGGCCTCAGATCAGTTAGAAAGGAACACAAAGGAACTTCCTGAACTGTATGTTGTTGGTGTTAAAGAGACTGTCTCCTGGCCCGTCTGTTCTGACTGTGTCTGCGTTCACTGTCTCCTGGCCCGTCTGTTCTGACTGTCTCTGTGTCCACAGACTGCTGCGTTCACTGTCCCCTGGCCCGTCTGTTCTGACTGTGTCTGCGTTCACTGTCTCCTGGCCCGTCTGTTCTGACTGTGTCTGCGTTCACTGTCTCCTGGCCCGTCTGTTCTGACTGTGTCTGCGTTCACTGTCTCCTGGCTTGTCTGTTCTGACTGTGTCTGTGTTCACTGTCCCCTGGCCCGTCTGTTCTGACTGTGTCTGCGTTCACTGTCTCCTGGCCCGTCTGTTCTGACTGTGTCTGCGTTCACTGTCTCCTGGCCCGTCTGTTCTGACTGTCTCTGTGTCCACAGACTGCTGCGTTCACTGTCCCCTGGCCCGTCTGTTCTGACTGTCTCTGTGTCAACAGACTGCTGCGTTCACTGTCTCCTGGCCCGTCTGTTCTGACTGTCTCTGTGTCCACAGACTGCTGCGTTCACTGTCTCCTGGCCCGTCTGTTCTGACTGTGTCTGTGTTCACTGTCCCCTGGCCCGTCTGTTCTGACTGTGTCTGCGTTCACTGTCCCCTGGCCCGTCTGTTCTGACTGTGTCTGCGTTCACTGTCTCCTGGCCCGTCTGTTCTGACTGTCTCTGTGTCCACAGACTGCTGCGTTCACTGTCCCCTGGCCCGTCTGTTCTGACTGTGTCTGCGTTCACTGTCTCCTGGCCCGTCTGTTCTGACTGTCTCTGTGTCCACAGACTGCTGCGTTCACTGTCCCCTGGCCCGTCTGTTCTGACTGTGTCTGCGTTCACTGTCCCCTGGCCCGTCTGTTCTGACTGTGTCTGCGTTCACTGTCTCCTGGCCCGTCTGTTCTGACTGTCTCTGTGTCCACAGACTGCTGCGTTCACTGTCCCCTGGCCCGTCTGTTCTGACTGTGTCTGCGTTCACTGTCCCCTGGCCCGTCTGTTCTGACTGTGTCTGCGTTCACTGTCCCCTGGCCCGTCTGTTCTGACTGTGTCTGCGTTCACTGTCCCCTGGCCCGTCTGTTCTGACTGTGTCTGCGTTCACTGTCTCCTGGCCCGTCTGTTCTGACTGTCTCTGTGTCCACAGACTGCTGCGTTCACTGTCTCCTGGCCCGTCTGTTCTGACTGTCTCTGTGTCCACAGACTGCTGCATTCACTGTCTCCTGGCCCGTCTGTTCTGACTGTCTCTGTGTCCACAGACTGCTGCGTTCACTGTCTCCTGGCCTGTCTGTTCTGTGAGATGCTGTCCATGTGTTCAGCTCTGGGGGAGTGTCTGGCGTGTGGAGAGGGTGGGGCCGGGTGTTGCGACGCTGCGGTTGGCTGCTGCTGCTGCGTGGAGGCGATGGGGGAGGCGGCCTGTACGGAGGAGGCGTGTCAGGCCGTGTTGGATTGCGGGATACTGGAGGACTGCTGTGGCTCATCCGACTGCTTGGAGATCTGTCTGGAGTGCTGCTCCATCTGCTTCCCCGCATAGAGCAGCCAATCAGAGAGAGACTACAAGATGATGTCAGACCGGACCTGCATCATCCTGAATGAATGATGAAGGACTGAACATCATCATCGCTGGCTTTTGATGCATTTTCACATTCTAGTTTGGTTCAGACTCAATTTGTCCTCAATGAAGCAGGAAGTTTTCTCTGTAACATTCATTCATTTCATTCATCTATAACAATACATCATTATTGATTATTTATTAGATTTAGTTTTAATGATCTGAACCTATAAAGTAACTTAAGCTTTCAGATAAAACTTGTGCAGTAGAATTATAAAGTGGCAGAAAAATGAAATACTCAGGTAAAGTACAAGTACCTTAAACCTGAGTCAGTTTGCTTCTATACTGTAATTGATGTTATTAGAAAGTGTTCAGTGTCGATGCAAATCAATCAGAAAGAAACATGAAGCAAATATTATAAATAAAGTTACTCTCCAGACTCTCTGTCTGTGTCTGTGATTGACAGCTCAGGGGGGTGGGGGGTGGGACAGGAAGGTCCTACAGGGACAGGAAGTGTGTGTTTGCTGAAGCGACGTGCCAGGATGTCCAAACAGGAAACAGGAAATCACTGAAATGACAATGCCACCCGACATCTGACCCCCATGACGCCCGACATCAAAGAGACACACACACACACACAAATGCACACGCACACACTTTTTGGATTTTTCCACAAATGTCTCTTCACACTGATTTCCAAACGATATTTTAAAGTTGAGGCTCAGGACCCTCTGAGGGGTCATGACATCATTAACAGGTAAAACAGCCATGATGAAACTTTGATGTAAACCACTGACACAAGTGAACATTTCTTCATTGTAAAGAGTTACTTTACAAACACAGAACGTAAGAAGAGTTTATCACATCTGATGTTTTGTTATATGTATATTATATGTGTGTGTGTATATATGTAATATATATAAAGTCCCTGACAGTCTTTCTGTCAGTAAACGTGCAGCAGCATTCTGGATCAGCTGGAGAGCCTTTACAGACAGATCTCAGGTCAGATTTCAGGCCTCAGGTCAGACTTCAGATCTCAGGTCAGAGTTCAGGTCTCAGGTCAGACTTCAGATCTCAGGTCAGAGTTCAGGTCTCAGGTCAGAGTTCAGGTCTCAGGTCAGAGTTCAGGTCTCACGTCAGAGTTCAGGTCTCAGGTCAGAGTTCAGGTCTCAGGTCAGAGTTCAGGTCTCACGTCAGAGTTCAGGTCAGACTTCAGGTCTCAGGTCAGAGTTCAGGTCAGACTTCAGGTCTCAGGCTGGAGGCTCCGACAGGAGAGCCATCAGAAAGAATCAGAATTTCTGCTACTTATAAATCCTTTGAGGAGACTGAACAAATGTGACCAGGTGGAGGAGTTTACCTGACACGGATCTTTATCAGTGACTGCCACCTGGTGGTCAGACTGAGGACAGATGCTGCAGGTTTACAGATTCACTTTGTTTAAAATAGTCCTCTGACAAGGAGCACACCGCCCCCTGCTGGACAGACACAGTGACAGCCAGCTGCTGAACTCACCTGTCAGTGACCTACCAGTAACCCGTCAACCACCTGTCAATCATCTGCCAGTCACCTGTGAGTCAGTCCTGTCCTCAGCTGGAAATAAAGCTTTTTAAACACCTCACCTGTCACTGATCAATACCCATCCCTCCACTTTCTACAGTGTATCTGTTGTTGGGAGTGTATCCCAGCATGCACTGGGGGAGGGTTAGGACACACCTTAGAAAGGTGATGTAACCATTGATGTTTTCGTCATGTTGTTGTTGTATGAATAAAAGGATTTATAGTTATTACAGTTCAGCACTTTAACATCAATACATGAATCTGTTTTTCTTAAATGATTTTATTTCTATAGAAAAAGTTGAATGTGTACAAACAAACATGGCGCTAAATGAAACAAAATGAGATCATATTCAGACTAAAAACCGCAGGTTCCCAAACATAAATGTCATAAATCAGAACAAACATTAATAAAATACAGAATCCCTTTTTCATCTGGTGACTGAGCCGGCAGCCATGTTGGATCGGCTGCTGCTGCCATAGTAACCGGCCTCACACCGCTGACATCATCGAATGTAACATCTGAGGCCTGTTGTCCTGACAACGCATACATACACATATATATATGTGTGTGTGTGCGTGTAAATAGGTATATATATGTTAAATACACATATATACATATGTGTATTTAACATATACAGTTGAGTTCTTCAGTCGACTGTATGAAAGTAACAATGAAACAGTGCAATAACAGCTAAGCTATGCTAACTAGCAATTAGTAATGAATTGAAGATTAACAGCTAGCAGCTAACAGCTAACTAAACATGGAGGTTGTGAAAAGCGTCAAAGGCGAAAGTTTCTGCACCAAATGTAAAGAACAATTAGGACACGAGAAAGCTGATTTTCATAGAAAAGAAGTGAAAGAAAAGAGGAAGTAATGGATGTGAGTTCGGCTTCCTTCGTGTTGATTACACATCAGTAATAACAGATCAATAAGGAAAATAACTCAGGTTGGTTCCAGCACACGGGGATATCAATAATACTTCTACTACTTCCCATTATTTGTTTAATCGCTAAAATCTCTAAAATAACATCTTTATTTCCAGAATCCTTCAGTCTTAGTCCCAGGTGAGTCCACCTGCTGGTTACACGGGTCAGAGGAGGTGAGGCACCTGTTGTGACATCACGGGTGTGGGCGTGGCTCCGTTCAGGTGAACAAATTAATGCTGTTTGCTACGTTGATTGATTAAACTATATAATCAATCTAATTCCATCCTCATACAAATCTGAGAGAGGACTTAAAGCCTTTTTAACTACAGGAACGTTTCAGGGACAGTTTGGGGACGTTTTGTCCCTTTCTGAGGAAGCTCGTTTCAGGCAGGAAGAGAAAAAAATGGAAGAAATACTGACAGTAAATCCAGATTAGAAGATACAAAGTCAAATGTTACTCAGCCCAGAGACTTTAAGTCCAGATGATCCAACAGTGAGTGTTTACAACTTAGTTTATCTATAACTTTATTTTGATTCTCTGATTATTTGGGTTTTGCGCCTTTATAGGAGGTCTTCTGACGTCTGGAGGAGCAGGACCAATCAGAGCGGAGCTTACAGTGCTGAAGCTCTCTGACTGGTCAACCCTCTCTTCCGTCATCTGCTGTCCTCTAATCATTCCTGATGCAGAGTTATTGATCACCTGCAGACACCTGGAGCTCAGACCAGCCATACCGCTTGTTTGTTCACTCATCAGCCAATCGGCTTCCGCTCTGCTCCGTCTGTTGTTCCTGGGTTCACGTTCACAAGGAGGGACACAGTGGTTACCATGGTTACACCATAGGACTCACAGTGGTTACCACGGTTACCCTGGAGGACACAGCTGTCACGTCACATTTGTGCGTTGTTCGTTCTGATGATGTCACGGATTAAAAACAGTTCTATTCAAATAAAAAGGGCGGGGCGGCGTCCCGCCTCCAGCTCTGGCCAATAGGATCCCTGTGTGTGTGATGATGTCATCAGAGGTCCTCGTCCATGCTGAAGCTGCTCCTCCTGCTGCTGGTCTTTGAGGCTCCGCAGGACAGTAGGGGGTCGGACATCACCCCTCCTCCCCCCTCCTCCATCAGGATGTCTCCCAGGCCGTGGAGCTCCGTCAGCCCCACGTCAGACATCAGGACCGGGGAGAACACGGCGGAGGCTCCCTGAGGCTCGTCCAGCTCCACGAAGCTCAGGGCATCCAGACCCAGAGAGGGGGTCGCCAGGGAGGAGGAGGGGGAGAAGGGGTGAGGCAGCGGGGGGGAGAGCAGGGCCTGGGGGTCCAGAGAGGAGGACGACGAGGTGGGAAGAGGTGAGGACGAGGAGGAGGAAGAGAAGGCCTGGAGGCGAGTCTGAAGCTCCAACTCCTACAAAACAGAAAACACACAAAGAATAAGTCAGGAAATGATTCTCCTCCTCCCCCTTCACTTGTATGCGGAGCAGCAGGGAGTGGTTGGTGTCCTCCCCTCCCCCCTTCACCTGTATGCGGAGGAGCAGGGAGTGGTTGGTGTTCTCCAGCCTCCTCTGTCTCTCCTCCATCTCTCGGGCTCTCTGTTGTTCCTTCTGCAGTTTGCGGATATAATCCACCGACGCCTTCAGGATGGTTCCTTTGTTCCACCTCGTCTCCCTGATGGACCAATCACAGGCCGCGCCTCGTTAACACACATGACCTTATAACGAGGTGAACGCCTGTCTGGTTGACCACAGCCAGCATCAGTAACATGTGTGGGCAGGTGTTTTTCAACTGTAGCCACACCCACCAGTGATATCACAGTCCCTGGAGTACACCATGACATCACTGCAGTGAGCTGAGACATTAAACCTTTGGAGGATTCAGTCTCATCAATAAAACTGAACACTTACTGAACAGATGTTTCACATTAAAAGCCTTGAATGATCTGCGCCTGTTTTATAACAACTGATCCCATAATGTGAGCGTCTCTAGTATTCTCTGTATTTGTTTCAGCAGGAAACGTTTCACTGATGGAAACGATCAATCATAAATCAGTGACTGATCAGAAAGATTGTTAACCAGAGAGAGAGGTGAGTATCACATGACTGGTGTTCGGATCAATTAGTGCTGTTCAAACAGAGATTAAACAGGATTTATCATGTGACAGCCTTTGGAGTCATGTGATCAGCGATAGTGTACTGGTGAATCGGTACTACAGCAGAGTGAGAGTACGGAGAGTTTACTGACGGGTCGGTGGATTTGGGGATGAGATCTCCGAGTTCTTTGATCCGATCGTTGATGTTGAACCTCCTCCTCCTCTCAACTGAAACAAACAGCATCTGAGTTATTTCATTCAACCGAACTCTGGGAAAATTTTGCAATCAAACTGCAGAAACATGTTGAAATCAAAGATGGAAAAACAGAAATAAGAATCAAACTGCAGTGAGGACAAACATACCGCCTTAAATCCTTAAACTGAATAAATCTATAAAGCTAAATCTTCTAAATAAAGAACCGGACCTCAACACATTGTGAGAATAAACTGAAGTGTCCAAAGCACTGGGAGACATTATTACATCATTAAGTTAAATCAGGAAACGTTTACTTCACTGATGCATCAAGCAGTTTGATAGATTTAGTTTAAAGAAAATAAATCCTGTTTAAATGAACCAAAGTAAAGTCTTGTATAGACACCAACTTCAAACATTTCATTCTCGCTGTCCTCAAAACTCGCTGTCTTTAGCAATATTGTAAGTACTCACTGAGGTTGTGGTTGTCTTTCTTCTGTCTTTCTTTGATCAGAGCTTTGGCCTCCACATCTACAACAACAAAAACAACAACAACAACAACATCATCATCACGATCATCATCATCATCACTCTGTATACAAACAGACTGAGCCTCTGACTCCACACAGGTGTGTGGGGACACTCTGAAATCTGAGGACATTTTTATGCAGTGGGAACATTTTGTATCAGTAACATTTCTGTCAGCCTGAAAGATCTTCCTGCAGTTTCGGGTGTTTTAAAAGGACAACAAAAGGAGTAATAATTTAATTCCAACCTAAGGCACACTTACTGGCTTTTTCTGAAACTTTTAACCGAGTCATACCAACTAAAAACCAACTTCAAGCAAGCGTGAACGAGAAGTCCTGAAAGAGCTGCTGATGAAATCTCCTGAGCTCACCGATCCATCTCCGTGACAACTGAGCAAACTCCATCCACTGATGAAGACCATATGATACGGTTAAAAGCTCTGGAAAACACTAGTAAGTGGACCTTGAGTCGGGATTGCTTTGTCAAACTTTTGCCAAGGTGACAGATGCTTCATAATTAAATGTTTTCAGAAACATTTAGAATCGGCTTCCTGCCAGAAGTTACTTGAACTATTCGATTATTTTCTGACGAACAAGAAAACTAAAAAGATCCAAACAAACGCTTTAAATCGACTGAAGCAGCAGAAGGTGTTTTTTAGTTTGGAGAACAAATGTTCATGTTGACTGAACAGGAAGTGGGAACTGATGATGTGGGAAAATACGACTGAGTGTGTGTGTGGGGTGGGGGGGGTATGTATGACTCTGTGTGTGTGAGTGAGTGAGTGTGTGTGTGTGTGTCTGTGTGTGTGAGTGTGAGTGTGTGTGTGTGTGTGTGTGAGTGGGTGAGTGAGTGAGTGAGTGAGTGTGTGTGTGTGTGTATGTGTGTGTGCGAGTCTGTGTGTGTGTGTGTGTGTGTGTGTGTGAGTGAGTTCAGAGGAAGTCGTGATGTCGACTCATCAAACTGAAGAACAGATTTACAGCAGAAACAGGGGGTGGGGGGGTGGTTTGTAAGTCATTTGAATGATTTACAAACCAACAATCAATCATTGTTGGAGAAGAATAATCGTCAGCTGCAGTCCGATGAGGACTTGTGGACTGAATGTGCTGCTCTCTTAAAGGAGAGTCGCAGATTAGCCGTCATCAATAACAACTGTTACATGTTAAAGGTCCTCACTTGTATAGAAGAGTGTGTGACACCCACCGCTCAGCTCCTGCTTGACGGTGTGCAGGTCGGCGGGGCAACTGTTGCTAATGGCGATGGTGGGCGTGGCCATCCCTCCGCCGCCGCCATACACGTCCAGCATGTTCCCCGACACCGGTAGCTGCAACAGACCAATCAGACAACAGAATCAGCCGCTGATAGAGAAACCGACCAATCAGAAGCTGAGAACAGTGAAAGGATATCCTGAGTATCCTGCGCTGTGATTGGCTGAAGGATGACCTCCCTCGCTCTCTGCTGCTGATAAACACTGCATACCAGGATAACACACACACACACACAAACACACACACACACACGTTTGTACTTCTATACTTGTGAGGACATTCATTAACATAATACCCCCCCCCAACCCTGACCTGAACCTGAACTTAATTCTAACCTGAACCTTAAAACCAAGTCTGAACCCTCAAACAGCCTTTAAAGGTGTTTTAGAAAGTGAGGACACACACACACACACACACACTTTCTGACTACACACTGACCAGCTATTGATTTTCAAGTCTTTACCGATGACATGATGACCAATCAGCAACCTTTGATCAATTCGACTTCAGATCGATTTGTGAAGAGACAGAATGAATGGGAACTAAACACAAGCTGCATGTTAATAGACTGACTGGCCCTTTAAGTCGAACCTGTCCAACAGTAAAGTTCATAAAACATGAAGCAACATTACAGATGAACCTATCCAGACATTTTATATATATATATATATATATATATATATATATATATATATATATATATATATATATATATATATCAGCTCCAGCTCCAATTGTAAAACGCTGCTTCTGTAATAATAATCAATGAGCACTGCTCATTTTACTTCTCCACGATTGATATTTCTTCTCTCTGGAGTCCAAAAATAAAACATACAGAAGCGCCGGTGGAAGGTCAAAGGTCAAGGCTCAAACTGACCTGAAACAACAAGAGAAACTCGACACTTTACCTCTGATTTAATCCTCCTCTTCTCATGGTCCGGCAGTACAACTAAAATCCTCATCTTCCCTGATTTCACACTAACATATATGTGCATGTACACACACACTCTCTCTCTCACACACACACACACACACACATATACACACACAGCAGCTTCTCTTCCTCTTTCTGTTTGGACGACTGTTGAAAAATGAGGAAACGTCTCTTTAAGAAAGAGGCACAAAACCCTCCCTTATTATCTGTCTGACACACACACTAACACACACACTAACACACACACACAGAAACACACACACTAACACACACACACAGAAACACACACACTAACACACACACACACACAGAAACACACACACACACACACAGAAACACACACACTAACACACACACGGAAACACACACACACACACAGTAACACGCAGAAACACACACACAGTAACACACATACACACAGTAACACGCACAAACACACACGCACAATAACACACAGTAACACACACACATGCACAGTAACACACAGTAACACACACAGTAACACACAGTAACACACACAGTAACACACACAGTAACACACAGTAACACACAGTAACACACACAGTAACACACAGTAACACACACAGTAACACACAGTAACACACACAGTAACACACACAGTAACACACACTCTGTGTGGAACCCGAGCTGCTGTTCTGACATGTCGCCCTCTGCTGGTCACTTTTCAAATAATAACCAACAAACTCAAGCAGACTTTCTTTGTTTCCTAAACGTTTTCTGTGTCTTTTCTTAATGTTTTCTCTGTGTGTGTGTGTTACCGTGTTGGCGAGCGGCAGTCCAGAGTCAATCAGCGTTAGAAACTCATCATTCAGGCTCGATTCCAGGCTGATGATGTCATTGATGACCGTCTCTTCTATCTGAATGAACCAATCACAGATCAGATGGGATCAGTGAGGTTAAGCATGTCTTTGAATTATTATTGTGACTTAAGTATTAAACGTTAAAGTCGTGCTCATACACTGAATTTTGCTGCATTATTGCGACAACATGGACTGACCCGAGTCTACACTGATGTCATCCGGGTCATGTGACCTCTTTAATCTGTCCAGGTGTGTGGCTGAGGTACCTGCCTGTCACATGACTGTCACCTGCTGTGATTTGGACGCTCCATGTCTTGTGTGTTCTCACATGACACATGAACATGTTGGATCTCCAGGTTTCCTGTGTGTTTCTTCCTGTTTGTTGTTTTAAATCAAATGTATCAAACAGCTGCAGGTGTGTGTGAGGTGAGATTCTCTGTTTAACTGCATGAAACTTTACAACAGAAGAACAGCTTGACCCAGCTGAGTCAGATCCTCTCCAACAGCTGACTCAGCTGTGACTCAGGCGGGAAGAAGTGAGGCTGCTGACGTTACTGAAAACTGGTGAACTGCTCCTTTAAAAGTTATCCGTAAGCAGGAATTTCTCTTCCAGGGATCCAAGGCCCTGGAAGAGCTTCCAGTGGTCCTTGATTAGCTTCCAAGGTTCCCTGAGGGATTCATATATATATATACACATACACACAGTATATGTACTGTATAATGTTATATTGTGTATATATTGTGTGTGTGTGTATATATACACACACACACACACACACACAGTATATATAGAGTATATATAGTATATTTATATATATCAGTATTTACCTCTTTTTTGTTGCTGTTGTCTGGAGGCTGTTTGGGGGCGGGGCCTAGTTGGGGGGAGTGTCTCGGCGACAATCCAGCTGGCTCCTGATTGGCTGTCCTGGCGGTGGCATCGGTCTGCGTGGTGGAGAGATACTGACGCACCTGCTGCCTCTGAGCCTGCTGGATGTGATACCTGGTGGGGTTCTCCAAGTGAGTCTGCACCTGAGAGACACACAGGGGGACGTACTTTCCTCACTACAGCTATCCAGTTGCATCATGGGAAATGTAGGATCCAGTGGTTTTAATTGAAATGACTCTGATCAATCTTTTGATTTGATTCACTTTTAGTGAACTCTGTACCTTGAGCACCTCCACAGGGACCTGAGCAGGAGGTCTGCAGGAGGAGGACACAGAGACACGGATGGGGGAGGAAGAGTCAACCGAGCGCAGGAGCTGCTGCTGCGCCTCCTTCTGCTCCTCCTCCAGAGCCTGCTGACGCATCAAATCCTGACGCATCAAAACCCTGCATGAGAAGACAGAAGGGGGAGAGGAGGAGAGGAGGGAGGAGGAGAGAGAAGGCGAAGAAAGGGGGAGAGAGGAGAGGAGAGGGGGAGGAAAGAGGAGGAGAGAGGAGAGGAGAAGGCGAAGAAAGGGGGAGAGAGGAGAGGAGAGGGGGAGGAAAGAGGAGGAGAGAGGAGAGGAGAAGAGGAGGAGGAAAGAAGAGGTGGAGAGGAGAGGGGGAGGAGAGAGGAGAGGAGGTGCAGGTTATCACCAGTGCCCTCTGCAGGATTCATACTGAGATGAAAACACGACTAAAGTTCTTGAGTTTATATTTATTTCATTACATTCGTTTCCTAAATGTGTTGCTTTGTTATCAAAACACTTGTTGATGCTTCACTAATAATATTCTAATGATTAATGACTAATATGTCAATAATCAATATCAATATAGACACGCTGAACGCACAACTGTGGATACTGTGTGTTGTTGTTGTTGTGTTGATAGGTGTTGATATGTGTTGTCGTGTTGTTGTGTGTCGTGTTGCGTGTCGTTGTGTTGTTGTGTGTCGTGTTGTGTGTCGTTGAGTGTTGTTGTGTGTCGTGTCGTTGTGTGTCGTTGTGTGTCGTTGTGTGTCGTGTTGCGTGTCGTTGTGTGTCGTGTTGCGTGTCGTTGTGTGTTGTTGTGTGTCGTGTCGTTGTGTGTCGTTGTGTGTCGTGTTGCGTGTCGTTGTGTGTCGTGTTGCGTGTCGTTGTGTGTCGTGTTGCGTGTCGTTGTGTGTCGTTGTGTGTCGTGTTGCGTGTCGTTGTGTGTCGTGTCGTTGTGTGTCGTTGTGTGTCGTGTTGCGTGTCGTTGTGTGTCGTGTTGCGTGTCGTTGTGTGTCGTTGTGTGTCGTTGTGTGTCGTGTTGCGTGTCGTTGTGTGTCGTTGTGTGTCGTGTCGTTGTGTGTCGTTGTGTGTCGTGTTGCGTGTCGTTGTGTGTCGTGTTGCGTGTCGTTGTGTGTCGTTGTGTGTCGTTGAGTGTTCTTGTGTTGTTGTGTGTCGTGTCGTTGTGTGTCGTCGTGTTGTTGTGTATCGTGTTGTGTGTCGTTGGGTTGTTGTGTGTCGTGTCGTTGTGTGTCGTCGTGTTGTTGTGTATCGTGTTGTGTGTCGTTGGGTTGTTGTGTGTCGTGTTGTTGTGTGTCGTTGTGTGTTCTTGTGTGTTGTAGTGTGTCGTTGTGTGTTGTTGTGTTGTTGTGTGTCGTCGTGTTGTTGTGTGTCGTGTTGTGTGTCGTGTTGTTTTGTGTTTGTGTTGTGTGTCGTTGTGTGTTGTTGTGTTGTTGTGTGTTGTTGTGTGTCGTCTTTTTGTTGTGTGTCGTGTTGTGTGTCGTGTTGTTTTGTGTTTGTGTTGTGTGTCGTTGTGTGTTGTTGTGTTGTTGTGTGTTGTTGTGTGTCGTCTTTTTGTTGTGTGTCGTGTTGTGTGTCGTTGTGTGTCGTGTTGTTTTGTGTTTGTGTTGTGTTGTGTGTCGTTGTGTGTTGTTGTGTTCTTGTGTGTCGTCGTGTTGTTATGTGTCGTTGTGTTGTTGCGTGTTACCTGGATGACATGGCTGACGACAGTGAGGAAGAGGAAGAGGAAGAGGAGGGAGCTGATGAGCTACAGAGAGAGACAGATTAATGTAGTTAATGACATCATCTGAAACCTGTGACATCATCTCTCATCACATGACATCCAGCTGTCAGTCAGAAAAGTGACATCACCTGAACACATTTGATTGGTCAGTGTCATGCCCCCCTGGGTTTACCTGATGCTGATTGGCTGACTCTTGATCTGGTAGAAGGTGTCGCAGTCTGACGGCACCAAACTGTCGACCTCAATGTCGGCGACGATACCAGACTCCACCCTGACAGACAGAAACAACCAATCAGCTGCCTCCACAGCTGCAGTTCATCTAATGTCCACATGCAGGCAGACAGGCAGAGAGACAGAGAGATGGGCAGAGAGAGAGACAGACAGGCAGGCAGAGAGAGAGACAGGCAGAGAGAGAGACAGGCAGAGAGAGAGACAGGCAGAGAGACAGGCAGACAGAGAGACAGGCAGAGAGACAGGCAGAGAGACAGGCAGACAGAGAGACAGGCAGAGAGACAGAGAGATGGGCAGAGAGAGAGACAGACAGGCAGGCAGAGAGAGAGACAGGCAGAGAGAGAGACAGGCAGAGAGACAGACAGAGAGACAGGCAGGCAGAGAGACAGGCAGAGAGACAGGCAGACAGAGAGACAGGCAGAGAGAGAGACAGACAGGCAGGCAGAGAGAGAGACAGGCAGACAGAGAGACAGGCAGAGAGAGAGACATACAGAGAGACGGGCAGAGAGACAGACAGACAGGCAGAGAGACAGGCAAATATTTTCATATTAATGTTGGAAACCAGAGAAGAAGAATGTGGGGAACAACATCTGTCAGCAATTCAGTTTAACTGCTTTCAATCCCACTTCTTGTGTGTGTGTGTGTGTGTGTGTGTGTGTGTGTGTGTTTTTGCTGAGTCACTTCCTCTTCTACACTATAAAAGATGTTGAGACTGAAGCGAGCAGTTTCATGGTGAACAGGATAGCAGAGAGGAGGGGTTTGAACCGGGGACGTTAACGGGACATGGTCACATGTTAGACTCTGAACCAGGAGACTGGATCAGAGTCTAACACTCCAAACCTTCATCCTCATCATCGGTCGAGTTTCAACCAAACGTCACTCAAACTTTAAGTAAATTATCAGAAAATATTCAATAGAAAACATGAATTGCTGCTTGTTTGCACTCCTGTTTGAATATTTGTGTGAAAGCTCCAACCGAAGAAAAACACCCTGACACTTCAACTGCTTTCAGTGGTTTAACTGACTCTTTAACAGCTTTAACTTCTCACACTTCAACTTACAATCAAACGCTTTCAACACTTCTAATTCAACCCAATGTGCAGCTTACTTCACTTTCACTTGAGCATTTAATTGTTTTTAATATAAACGTTATGACGTAGACGGGTCCTGGCGGGCGACTCCATCTCAGCCCCGGCTGATTTAAAGCTGTAGCTGCACCAGAAAACCTTCATCACGATCATGTTTCCAGTCGACTGGGACTCCGGGACTCCGGGACTGAGATCAGTTTCTGCATCTGAAAACTCTTTTGCTGCTCGCGGCTCGCTCAGGATTGAAGTCTCACGTCAGTCGTCGACCTTTTCTCTGATTGTTGTTTGGTGAGTTGAAGAATTAGCTCCACCTCCCCTCTCAGGCGGACCAATCACTGCTGGGGAGCAGCTCTGAATGTGCGCCGCTTGGGATTTTTCCCGGGAATGTCGCCACAGACACCCAGTTCAGGTGAAGCTGGTTTCACCTTCATCAAATTGTCTTCCTCACCACCTGACTGACCTGAGAATTAAAACACTCCCTCCTCCTCTCCCTCCTCTCCTCCCCCCCGTCCTCCTCCTCCTCCTCCTCTCCCTCCTCCCCCCCGTCCTCCTCCTCCTCCTCCTCTCCCTCCTCCCCCCCGTCCTCCCCCTCCTCTCCCTCCTCCTCCCCCCCGTCCTCCTCCTCCCCCTCCTCGTCCTCCCCCCCTCCTCTCCCTCCTTGTCCTCCTCCTCCTCCTCCTCCTCCCCCAATCCTCCTCCTCCTCTCCCTCTTCGTCCTCCTCCTCGTCCTCCTCCTCCCCCCCCCCCTCCTCTCCCTCCTTGTCCTCCTCCTCCTCCTCCCCCTCCTCCTCTCCCTCCTTGTCCTCCTCCTCCTCCTCCTCGTCCTCCTCCTCCCCCCTCCTCCTCTCCCTCCTTGTCCTCCTCCTCCTCCTCCTCCTCTCCCTCCTTGTCCTCCTCCTCCTCCTCCTCGTCCTCTTCCTCCCCCCCTCCTCCTCTCCCTCCTTGTCCTCCTCCTCCCCCAATCCTCCTCCTCCTCTCCCTCTTCGTCCTCCTCCTCGTCCTCCTCCTCCCCCCCCCTCCTCTCCCTCCTCGTCCTCCTCCTCCTCCTCCCCCTCCTCCTCTCCCTTCTTGTCCTCCTCCTCCTCCTCCCCCTCCTCCTCTCCCTCCTTGTCCTCCTCTCCCTCCTCCTCCTCCTCCTCCTCCTCCTCCTCTCCCTCCTTGTCCTCCTCCTCCTCCTCCTCGTCCTCCTCCTCCCCCCTCCTCCTCTCCCTCCTTGTCCTCCTCCTCCTCCTCCCCCTCCTCCTCTCCCTCCTTGTCCTCCTGGACGGAGTTACGTTAATAAGAGCTCGAGTGAAATAACGACAGACTTCACTGAATCCCACCACATTTACTACAGATAAAATGCTGACAGATAGTGAAGGTACAAACAGGACTGACTGCTGGCTTCATCATCTACCTGCTGTTTTGTTTAACGAGCAGCTGTACGGAGAACCCGTCGTGCCAAACTTTATTCGAAAATCTGTTATTTAAAATGAAGTTGCTTATTATTGGTCTGACAAACGAGACTTAAGTGTTTTCCTTCATCTTTAGGAACCGCCATTCTTTTCGGTATTGATAAAAAGGTCCATAGCAAAAGTTAATCAAATAAGAATGTTAACTTTATAAAGTCAATCCCCTGGTAAGCATGAAACCGTAATGAATTTCCAGCGTGTAAACGTGTTTCCTTAATACTGAAATATTATTTAGGAAAGACTCTGGTGTATTAGTTATATGCCGATTTTACCAAAAGACACTAAAGATCTAAGAGATGTATTCAGTCATGTTTAACTCGACATGTCTTTGTACCAATGGGCACAGCGGTTTTAAAAATACAGATTTGTAAATAGAGTTTGGCGTGAGGTACCCCGCAGCAGAATTAACGGTACTTCCCAGAACTTCCGGACTCACCGGACCAGGTTGAGTGTTTCAGCCGACTCTAGGATGACAAACACGGTGTGCGGCTGTAGGACCCCGGCCTCCTGCTGCCCCGGCTCGGCTCCGGCTCGGTTCTGCTGTCCGGGGTGGATCTGGTCCGAGCTGACAGCTGACATGGCTCCGCAGACAGAGACGATCCGACCGACGGAGACCTGAGACCGAGCGGCGCACAGCCGCTTTGTTTCCCAGCAGCCACCGCACGATCCCGGTCTCCAGTCCAATCACAGCCGGTCCACAGACCTGCAGGGGACAGACGCGGCTCCGCACACACACAAGGACCCGTACAGGGTCGAGTCCCCCTCACCGGGAGACAGGCAGACAGACAGGCAGGCAGAGAGACAGACAGGCAGGCAGGCAGGCAGAGAGACAGAGAGACAGGCAGAGAGACAGACAGGCAGAGAGACAGACAGAGAGACAGACAGGCAGGCAGGCAGACAGGCAGAGAGACAGGCAGAGAGACAGACAGACAGGCAGGCAGACAGAGAGACAGAGAGACAGGCAGGCAGGCAGGCAGACAGGCAGAGAGACAGGCAGAGAGACAGACAGGCAGGCAGGCAGGCAGAGAGACAGAGAGACAGACAGGCAGGCAGGCAGACAGGCAGAGAGACAGGCAGGCAGGCAGGCAGACAGGCAGAGAGACAGGCAGAGAGACAGACAGGCAGGCAGGCAGACAGCCAGAGAGACAGACAGGCAGGCAGGCAGACAGGCAGAGAGACAGGCAGAGAGACAGACAGGCAGGCAGGCAGGCAGAGAGACAGAGAGACAGACAGGCAGGCAGGCAGACAGGCAGAGAGACAGGCAGGCAGGCAGAGAGACAGAGAGACAGGCAGAGAGACAGACAGACAGGCAGGCAGACAGAGAGACAGGCAGAGAGACAGACAGACAGGCAGGCAGACAGAGAGACAGCCAGAGAGACAGACAGAGAGACAGACAGAGAGACAGACAGACAGGCAGGCAGACAGAGAGACAGCCAGAGAGACAGACAGAGAGACAGACAGAGAGACAGACAGACAGGCAGGCAGACAGAGAGACAGAGAGACAGGCAGAGAGACAGACAGGCAGGCAGGCAGACAGGCAGAGAGACAGACAGAGAGACAGCCAGAGAGACAGACAGACAGGCAGGCAGACAGAGAGACAGAGAGACAGACAGGCAGGCAGGCAGACAGGCAGAGAGACAGGCAGACAGGCAGACAGACAGACTAGACTAGAGGGGATCAGTCTTTGTAAGTGTACAATACAACATCTCCATCCAGAGAAACACGAGGACAAAAAAAGGTGATTGTGGGGCTGCGATCTGATGGCTGGCGTCTATAAACCTCTTAGTATTTAGTTATTATATATAATAATATAATATAATACAATATAACATAACATAATATAATAGATACATTATAGCTCCAGAGACGCTGTCTGCGCTTGCGCCAGGTGACTTCTACCTGTTCTGTTTCTGTGTGTGAGTCACTTACAGGAGGCGGGTCTTACCGCCTGGACGGATCTCTTCTGGACCAATGAGCTGCTGCTCTGCTCACTGCCAGCCAATAGGACTGCGGCCGGGATCGCTGTCAGCCAATGAGCTGCGAGGGCAGCATTCCGCCATCTTGTTTGTTTTTGTTCTGTTACGGGAAGTGAGTGCCGGGAAAATCCCAGGTGACGTCACTGATCAGCCGAGCTCAGACTGACGGGAGAGCCGTCCAATCAGAGGGCCGGAGAGAGGGGCGGTACACCAGCACGTCATCACAATAAAATAAATGAAAGTTATTAAATATAAATAATAAAATCACACATTAAACTGGTTTGATTAAATCGAGCTGAGGTGAAAGTGTGAAATGACTCATTTTATCTTTTATTATCAGACTGTTGATCCTGAAGCATCAGTGTTAGAGCAGCATGTTCCTGTTGGAGCTGCTGCAGGTGGAGACAGTCTCAACTACTTTATATACAGGCAGCTGCTCAGTCCAGGGGTCCCAACCTAGGGGTCGGGGCACTCCAGAGGGCCACCAGGTAAATCTAAGGGGTCGTCAGAGGATTAAAGGGACCGAAGAAGAAACTCTTTTCTCTAATCTTTGAGTTTTCGTGAAATATTGGATCATTTGAACAGTTATTGAGATGAAGCCATGAGAGAAGTGATTTATTTGTACAAAGTTTTGTTTTGCATTTCAAAGCTTATCATGTTTTTTAATGTAAATCTGAATCTGTAAAGTAGCCAGTAACTGTAGCTATCAAATAAATGTAGTGAAGTAAAAAGTACAATATTTAGTAGGTAGTAGAAGAAGAAAGTAGAAAATAAGTTGGACTCAGTTACTGTCGGCTACTGAAAGAAACTGACACAAAGTAAAGTTATTATTCATAATGTAAATTTAGTCTCTACAGTATTTCAATTATTCTATAGACTGTCATGTTTTTCTTTTGTATAAATTCAGTTCTTAATATTGCAACATTTCACATTCACTAATGTAACTTTAGGAAAGAGAAAATAAAAGACATGTCAAAGCCGTTCATGCTTTGATGCTTCATTCAGTTTCTTGATGTTTATCTCCTGTTTTAAGTTGTTATTGCTTCGCTCTGTTCTTGTCACTGGATGGTGCTGTTGCTTTATTTCTGTGGTTCTTAAGCACCTCAATAAAGTTTCTGAATGAAATAGTCGTCGCAGATATACTTCCGGACAGTCATGTGGTCACTTTTTATGTTTTTATTTCATTTATAACCTCATAAACATTTCTCATTGTATTTTCTTACAGAAGGGCATGATGGGTAACAGACATGGACAGGATGGAAGGCAGTGGCCGGCCACTAACCAATAACCTGCAATCAATCAATACGCAATAATCAATAATAACAAGATACCAGAACTACAACAGGAAGAAGAAGAATACATAACCATGCTGCTGTTACACCCAGAGAGAGACAGATGATGGTGGATGTTGTTGTCATGGTAACTAGAGCCCAGTGGTTGCCATGGTAACGCTGGCGAATGAGGATTGGGAGCCCGGTGGTTACCGTGGTAACATGCTGCTCCAGAAACCCAGCGGTTACTATAGCAACGTTCAGGAGATAAGAGCTCTGATCTGGATGTCTGTAGTGTGACATCACTATCCAGTCCTCCTCTGATTGGTTCTTTAACACATCTGCACCAGAGATATGTTGAACCTTATCTGGTGAGTCCACATGCTGAAATACTGGCATTTACTAACATTATTTGGTTTGTTCCATGCATGTTTCATCTCAGTGCGTACGTCTGTGGGAATATAAACGGAGAGGAAAATCCTGATGGTCTCCGTGGTAACAGCAGCCACTTACAGTCCATAACACTGTGAGCGTCTGATCAGGAGGATTCAGAGACTGCCCGGTTTGAAAAGGTGGAGGATGCACAGACTGTGATGAGGGAAAACCACTGAGATCAGGACGGGAAGTCAAACTAAATCAACGATGAAATTATAAATAAATACAAACCACAGACTGCTGAACACTAACAAGTCTGATTTGGCACAAAAGTTCAATAAAACTCAGAAAGTGTAAGGCAAAGTACTGACTGTCACCAGGACGGACATAGAACAACAGCCCAGTGTGACAGAACCAGCTCGAACCACACAGAACCAGTTCAAACCAGTTCCAACCTAATAAAGCCAGTTAAAACCAGTTCTAATCAAAGAGAACCAGTTAAAACAGCCATTGATTGGCTCCAGTTTGCTGTAGCTGCTGCTAACTGCTAAATGGTTATAACTAGAGACGAGCAAGTCGAGTTCACTGACCCGTAAATGGACAGTAATAAAAATCACTGCAGGACGTGAAGTAAACATAATTTTGAGAAATGCTATGCATCATCACACGAGTGTGACCTCATTTTTATTCTGAGGGACGTCACCGTGTGTATGAGCCAATCAGAGGCCGGGACAGAGCAATTAACACTTCTGTTCTCAGGGCTGCAGACGTGACCTGGAAGCTCGAAACCTTTTTGGCGTTCTTCTTACTGGACTGAACAGACGCCACCTTTGGTCCAGTATCCGGCTCTTATAATACATCCAGGCAGGTCGCTCATGATCCGACTCATGTTTGTTTTCAGTTAAATATACTCGTTATATGTAACAAGAGCGTCCTTGCTTTAACTAGCTGGCATTAGCGGACGTTCACATCTCCAAGAACATCTGAACAAATCTTCAAGTAGGCCTTACTTTACATATTAAACATTTAAACTTAATTTCACATCTAAAATATATAATTAGTGGGATAACTGAATGATGCTCATCTGTAGTTATAAGCAGCTCAAACTGAGACTATTAACTGAAATGTTGTAACAACAAGAAATACTTCAATATATAATGCAGATCTGATATATTAACCAACAACTTCACTAGCTCTGTATACTGAAGACTGTATAGTGTTGAATACATGCACACTGGACTGATACAACACACCACTGTTCAACAGTATCATACACACACCGGTCAGAACCAGTATGAACCAGTCAGAACTGGTACGAACTAGTAAGAAGCAGTATGAACCACTCCAAACCAGTATATACTGGTGCGAACCAGTAAGAACCAGTAAGAACCGGTCAAAACCTGTATGAACCGGTATGAAGCAGTATGAACCATTAGAACCAGTATAAACCAGGCCTGACTGGTTGGAACCAGTCTCCAAAAGTCTTGAACTGAAAAAAAAATAAAACTCATTAAAAGAAGCAAAATAATCACCAATTGCACGATTAAAAGTTAAAAACTTTCTTCACCACATCAAGACAGCTGATGATGATGGGATATAAGGCTGAGTTACTGGCCATTTCCTTCCATTCCCAGTGAGGGAGGAGTCTGCGTTACACGCCATAAACACGCCAACAACACGCTGGGACGACCAGAGCCGCAGACTGAGCACCATGTGACCGAGCTGAGGTACAAGTTAAAGAAAGAGTTCAACATTTGGACAGATCCAGTTTTTCTAAACATTTTGGGAATCATATGTTTCAGATGGATATCAGTTGTGTTCAGCGTTTAGCTTAGCACAAAGACTGGAAGCAGGGGGAAACTGCTAGCCTACCCTCATCACTTTCCAACTGGTTTATTATATGTACACATACTGGTAAGTTCTGCGAACTGTAAGGACAGTGAACAGCAGTGTTGCATCAGGCCAAAGGTTAAAAAGACATTTTACTATAGAAAGAACTTTTTAATTTGTTTCTTTTTAAGCATTTAACCAAAGATTATTATTGTGTTGTAACTTGTTATCTTAGAGCTAGTTAGATAATTGCTAAATTAAAGGCAGTGCTAGCTTGTGGTGTGACTGCATATCTGATATCCATTGGTAACATCTGACTCTGGAGAATATTTAGGATTTACTAAAATGTCAGATTGATCCTTTAAGTGTCACCTTTTTAGCCATTAATCTGAACTGTGGAGCCAACGCGGCCGCTGCTGAAACCCCACCGGTCTGTTTGGCTCTGGCTATGTGGAGGAACAGCAAGCGTTAATCTTTAACCTTTACATAGTCACATGACCGAGGGGGTCATAGGAGAATAAATTATATTTACAAAAACTTTACTCTTGTTTCTTCTTGCATCAACTTGCATCAAGCAAACATCAAACACAATCCAGACTCATAAACACGGAAATATCCAACAAGAATCCGGTCTTCATTTCATCAGATAGATTCATCAGAATAACAATAGTAATATTAATAATATTTGCTTTTTTTACTATCAAAACACTTTTTCCAAAAGGTGTTTATAGAGACAGAGAGAAATACCGTACCACTGGAAGTGAAGATGAAAAAAAGTCTTTTCTTCTTTTGGGTTCAGTTCATATGGGCTCCGTCTAATCTAGTCTAAACATCCAGAAAACAGAATCCACCGAGTCCATTGGACCTGAAGAGGTTCAGCAGAAACATGAAGGTTTACAGTCTAGTCTGGTTTCTGGTTCTCATAAGAGACTTATCATGTCTCTGTCCACCTTAAAAAACTCCCAAACTTTTCATCTTCTCATCCAATGAAAAAACCCCAAACCCACCAGCCCTCATCATCTGGGACGGGGATCATCAGGGTCCTGCAGAAGCCTCATTTCTCACAGGGGATTCAGGCTGCAACAACACTTATTTTCATTTTCACTTAATTATTTTCTCAATTAATCAGTAAAACAAATGTCTTTCACAGACCAAAGTGACGTTTTCAGATGTTTTGAACTGTCTGACCAACAGATTCAGTTAACTGGTAGAAAAACTGCTGAATATATATATATATATATATATATATATATATATATATATATATATATATATATAATTAACTATATTTAATAATATTTAGTTTTTCTATTAAACACTTCAGTCATCACCAGCCTTCAGATTCTCTGCTTCAGGAACTGAATCTTTCTGTTTTTGAAAAGTCAATCAGAAACAGTTTGAACTCTGATAACTAAACATGTTATTTTAACATTCATCAGTAAGAAGTAAATATATTAACAATAAGCAGATAAACTGATGATTTCCGAAGCTAAATAAAACTACAGCCGTGAATGTTTGCGTGAGATTTCTTCAGGACCACGATTAACCGCCTCTGTGATTTTATAAAAACCTGCAGTACCATACTTCACCAGCAGGGGGCAGAAAGGCTTCAGGTAAAATGAGTAAAATGAGGTTACTGAACAACGGGAAAAAATAAATCTTCAGGGGAAATCTGGGACTAGAAATGTCTTTTAAGTGCATTTAAAGAGTCTAATAATAGTAATAGTAATCAGTATTTTCCTGCTTTCATGTTTTAAAAAGCTCACTGCATTTCCTCTCAACCGTCTTTACCTCAACTTCCTGGTTCTGCTCAGGAAACCAGAAACGCTGACGTTATCTTTTAAAATCTGTTCTTGAATCTGCGTTCAGGTTGCAGGTGGACTCCTCCGTTGTGTTTCTATGTGCTTGTTAATCCATTCTGTTGTTAAAGTATCACAGAGCCGAACCTGATCAGATGATTCTGCAGATTAAAATCACTAAATGTGTGCACAGTAACAACAGTCTGGTTCATGTCAGCCAACAGGAACCCGATCGCAGCTCTGTGGCAGGAAGTCCGTCCACTGAGAGGCGCTGCAGGGGGTTCTACCTGTGAGGAGAACGTGTCGGTGATGGTGGACTGGAGAACGTGTCGGTGATGGTGGATTGGAGAACATGTCGTGATGGTGGATTGGAGAACGTGTCGTGATGGTAAATTGGAGAACGTGTCGTGATGGTGGACTGGAGAACGTGTGGTGATGGTGGATTGGAGAACGTGTCTGTGATGGTGGACTGGAGAATGTGTCGGTGATGGTGGATTGGAGAACGTGTCGTGATGGTGGATTGGAGAACGTGTCTGTGATGGTGGACTGGAGAATGTGTCGGTGATGGTGGATTGGAGAACGTGTCGTGATGGTGGATTGGAGAACGTGTCTGTGATGGTGGACTGGAGAACGTGTCGGTGATGGTGGATTGGAGAACGTGTCTGTGATGGTGGACTGGAGAATGTGTCGGTGATGGTGGATTGGAGAACGTGTCGTGATGGTGGATTGGAGAACGTGTGGTGATGGTGGATTGGAGAATGTGTCTGTGATGGTGGACTGGAGAATGTGTCGGTGATGGTGGATTGGAGAACGTGTCTGTGATGGTGGACTGGAGAATGTGTCGGTGATGGTGGATTGGAGAACGTGTCGTGATGGTGGATTGGAGAACGTGTCTGTGATGGTGGACTGGAGAACGTGTCGGTGATAGTGGACTGGAGAACGTGTCTGTGATGGTGGATTGGAGAACGTGTCGTGATGGTGGATTGGAGAACGTGTCTGTGATGGTGGACTGGAGAACGTGTCGGTGATGGTGGACTGGAGAATGTGTCTGTGATGGTGGACTGGAGAACGTGTCGGTGATAGTGGACTGGAGAACGTGTCTGTGATGGTGGACTGGAGAACGTGTCGGTGATGGTGAACTGGAGAACGTGTCTGTGATGGTGGACTGGAGAACGTGTCGGTGATGGTGAACTGGAGAACGTGTCGGTGATGGTGAACTGGAGAACGTGTCGGTGATAGTGGACTGGAGAACGTGTGGTGATGGTGGATTGGAGAATGTGTCGGTGATGGTGGATTGGAGAACGTGTCTGTGATGGTGGACTGGAGAATGTGTCGGTGATGGTGGATTGGAGAACGTGTCGTGATGGTGGATTGGAGAACGTGTCTGTGATGGTGGACTGGAGAACGTGTCGGTGATAGTGGACTGGAGAACGTGTCTGTGATGGTGGACTGGAGAACGTGTCGGTGATGGTGAACTGGAGAACGTGTCGGTGATAGTGGACTGGAGAACGTGTGGGTGATGGTGGACTGGAGAACGTGTCGGTGATGGTGGATTGGAGAACGTGTCGGTGATGGTGAACTGGAGAACGTGTCTGTGATGGTGGATTGGAGAACGTGTCGGTGATGGTGGATTGGAGAATATGTTGTGATGGTGGATTGGAGAATATGTTGTGAGAGAACTTTTCAGCTTTGTAACACTGATGGGTAATTTAATTAACTAATGAATCATCCATTTGCAAAATATGTGACATCATATTTTTTCAATATGATGCCATGGCAACAGCAGCTGTAACTTATGGGTACTGTAGTGTTTAAAGCCACATCCAAACTGAGGGAGATGAGGCTCCGCCCACCTCACTGCGACACAGCACAGGTGAAAAAAAAGGTGAAAGGGGGGGATGCCATCTTGTGTCGACAGTGAGGAGGACTCATGCAGACGAACTACACAAGTTTAAATACACAGAGAGCTGTTTGTGTGTGTGTGTGTGTGTGTGTGTGTGTGTGTGTGTGTGTGTTAAATATCAGCTACGACTGTATGTACTGGTGTTGTACTGGTTTCCAATGGGGCTCAATCTTCATTTCATCATCATCGCCATCCTTCCTTGTCCTATAGAATCACGTGTTTTCCCCCTCCACTGCAGCCGCTAGCTCCTCCCCCTCCTCTTCCAGACTTTCCACGATTGGTCGGTGGACCTGAAGCTCCTCCCCTCTCCCGGCCCTCAACAGGACTTCCATCCATCGCCGCTGGAGCTCCTCCCCGTCGGCGCTGAAGTACAGGGTCAGGTGACTCTGGGAGATCTTGAAGGC
>CM062201.1:27677500-27752500 GCA_031216445.1 Lateolabrax maculatus
GGAGAGAGGAGAGGAGGGGAGGAGGAGGGGAGGAGAGGGGAGGAGGGGAGGAGGAGAGGAGAGGAGAGGAGGAGGGGAGGAGAGGGGAAGAGGAGAGGAGGAGAGGAGGAGAAGAGAGGAGAGGAGGGGAGGAGAGGAGAGGAGGGGAGGAGGAGAGGAGAGGAGAGGAGGAGGGGAGGAGGAGAGAGGAGAGGAGGGGAGGAGGAGAGGAGGGGAGGAGGAGAGGAGGGGAGGAGAGGGGAGGAGGAGAGGAGGAGGAGAGAGGAGAGGAGGGGAGGAGAGCGGAGGAGGAGGGGAGGAGAGGGGAAGAGGGGAGGAGGAGAGGAGAGGAGGAGAGGAGGGGAGGAGAGGAGGGGAGGAGAGGGGAGGAGGGGAGGAGGGGAGGAGGAGAGGGGAGGAGGGGAGGAGGAGAGGAGGAGGAGAGAGGAGAGGAGGGGAGGAGAGGAGGAGAGGAGAGGAGAGGAGAGACGACAGGAGAGGAGAGGAGGGGAGGGGAGGAGGAGAGGAGCGTCCTCACCACTCCTCCATGCGTTTCTGCAGCGCCGGCAGCAGAAACTGCTGATGGAAACAGTAGATGGAGCAGATGTTGGAGAAGATTCCCTGAACGACGTCGCAGGGGAAGGAGGAGCGAGACCGAGCCTCCTCCAGGAGTCGGGCACAGAAGACCTGCGGGAGGACAAACAGACATTCAACAGTTCGGTTTCCATGGTAACAGGGGTGGGAAACGGCTGCTCAGTTTGTGAAGGTCGGAGGTCACGGCAGGTGACTCACCTGGTCCAGGAGGTGGAGCTTAGAGACGTAGGCGGTCTCCGTGTGCAGCAGCTCATTGGCGATGTTGAAGACCCTCTGCTGGACAGACAGCTGGACGGACGGAGAGACAGGTGAGCATGACATCAGCAGGTGATCACAGGTAACTACAGGTAACTAAAAGTAACTACAGGTAACTACAGGTGATCACATGTAACTAAAGGTAACTACAGGTAACTACAGGTGATCACATGTAACTAAAGGTAACTACAGGTAACTACAGGTGATCACATGTAACTAAAGGTAACTACAGGTAACTACAGGTGATCACATGTAACTAAAGGTAACTACAGGTAACTACAGGTGATCACAGGTACCTACACAGGATCACAGGTACCTACACAGGATCACAGGTGACTACAGGTGACTACAAGTAACTACAGGCGATTACAGGTAACTACAGGTGATCACAGGTAACTACAGGTAACTAGAGGCAATTACAGGTAACTACAGGTGATCACAGGTAACTACAGGTAACTAGAGGCGATTACAGGTAACTACAGGTGATCACAGGTAACTACAGGTGATCACAGGTACCTACACAGGATCACAGGTAAGCACAAGTAACTACAGGCGATTACAGGTAACTACAGGTGATCACAGGTAACTACAGGTAACTACATGTGCTCACAGGTAACTACAGGTGAACACAGGTAACTTAAGGTAACTACAGGTAACTACAGGTGATCACAGGTACCTACACAGGATCACAGGTACCTACACAGGATAACAGGTGACTACAGGTGACTACAAGTAACTACAGGCGATTACAGGTAACTACAAGTAACTACAGGCGATTACAGGTAACTACAGGTGATCACAGGTAACTACAGGTAACTACAGGCGATTACAGGTAACTACAGGTGATCACAGGTAACTACAGGTAACTACATGTGCTCACAGGTAACTACAGGTGAACACAGGTAACTTAAGGTAACTACAGGTAACTACAGGTGATCACAGGTACCTACACAGGATCACAGGTACCTACACAGGATAACAGGTGACTACAGGTGACTACAAGTAACTACAGGCGATTACAGGTAACTACAAGTAACTACAGGCGATTACAGGTAACTACAGGTGATCACAGGTAACTACAGGTAACTACAGGCGATTACAGGTAACTACAGGTGATCACAGGTAACTACAGGTAACTAGAGGCGATTACAGGTAACTACAGGTGATCACAGGTAACTACAGGTGATCACAGGTACCTACACAGGATCACAGGTAAGTACAAGTAACTACAGGCGATTACAGGTAACTACAGGTGATCGCAGGTAACTACAGGTAACTACATGTGCTCACAGGTAACTACAGGTGAACACAGGTAACTACAGGTGATCACAGGTAACTACAGGTGATCACAGGTAACTAAAGGTAACTACAGGTAACTACAGGAAATTACAGGCACTAAAGGTAGCTACGTGATCACACGTAACTACAGGTAACTACAAGTAACTACAGGTGATCGCAGGTAACTACAGGTGATCACACGTAACTACAGGTAACTACAGGTGATCACACGTAACTACAGGTAACTACAAGTAACTACAGGTGATCGCAGGTAACTACAGGTAACTACAGGTAACTACAGGTAACTACAGGTGTTAAAACTCCTGCCTGTCTGTCTCTACCTGTCTCACCTCAGCAGAGTCCTGTCTGTCTGTCTTGGGGGGGGCCAGCACCAGTGTCAGCTCAGCCTCCTCCTCCTCCAGGTCACTGTCTCCCTCCTCAGAGAACTCCCTCCTCCTTCTGGCTCCGCCCTGCGCCTCCCCCTCTTCCCCCTCCCCTCCCTCCCCCGCGTACGAGGAGGAGCTGGAGAGGCGGGGTAGGAGGGCGGGGCTGCAGGGGTAAGCCACGCCCCCTTCGTCCACGCCGACAAAGCAGAGCTCCTCGCTGTGCGACGGAGAGCTGATGCTGTCGATGCCGCTGTCCCGATTGGCCAGTTTTCCGTCCGTCTGCGAGGAGGGGAGGGACAGTCGCTCGGAGTGGAGCTCTGATTGGTCGAGCGGTGGCGCCTGCTGCTGTTGTTGCTCCCTCATCTCCACAGTAACCACGTCATCTTCCAAGTGTTTTTCTGAGGCACTGTAACCAGACTCCTTGGAGAGACGCTTCTGATGGAGGTCGTCTCGACACGCCGCCGCCAGCTCTTCATCATCATCATCATCATGTTCATGGTCGTCATGCAGGGCACCATCTCCCTCCTCCCCCTCAACCCCCAGTGTGATGTCATCATGACCTTTGAGCTCGGAGGGTGGCTCCTCATCAGGTTGGGGAGGGGCGGGCGATGATGATGATGGGGGTGATGAAGGTCGGGAGGAGACGGGGTCGGGGAGGCGGGGACACAGAGCCCCCCCTGTGATGTCAGGAACCACGATGATCTGCTCGCTGCAAGCACACACACACACACGCATTTATATATAGATTTTGTATTTTTAAAATAAATAAAATCTTTAAGAAGTCTTTAATGATGACATCATTCCACTTCTGACCAATCAGAACTCACCGCTCAAACTTCTCAATGAGTGAGAGGACGCAGGTGGGGGAGGCGGTGCCGTCGGCACGGGTTGGTGGAGTCCGGCCCCCCCGGGGGTCTGCTGGGAGGGGCCTGCAGGGCGGGGGAGGGGGGAGGGGCTTGTCTGGAGCCCGGGGGCGTGGCCTCGACACACCCACCTGCTGCTGGAGGTGGGGGGGCTTCGGGGGGACTGTGGAGGGCGGGATCATAAACTCATTACTGTCTTCAATAATGAAGTAAAATAAATGTAAATATTAAAATGAAATAAAGTTTGTTACCCTGAGGTTTGGGTCCGGGCAGCGGCGGCCTGCTCTTGTTCGCTGGTGTTATTGTGGTAGCTGGCAGCTCTGGCGGCCCCGTGTCGTTGACCAGCAGAAGCCCGTTAGCGGAGCCGCGGCGCTCCATTAGCTCCACTTCTCCCTCCAGGGAGGCGGGGCCTGATGAGGAGGGGCTGGGCCCCGGGTCGGAGCTGGGCTGCTGGGGAGCGTCAGTGTCCGGCGCCCCCTGGTGACCGCACGGTGAGCAGGACGGCTCCAGAGAGAGACTCTTAGTCAGCAAGCTGGGACTGGAGGAAGAGGAGGGACCTGGGGGGGATAGGTCAGATTAATGATCACATGGCATAAAGCCACGCCCACAGACTACCAAAATAAAAGCCTTTTGTTGTCATGAGAAACAAAACAAAACAAACGAGTTGTGTTTCAAAGAAGAAGAAACCTCTTCTACAGTTGACCAATGACAGACAGACAGACATACAGAGAGGCAGACAGGCAGGCGGAGAGACAGAGAGACAGAAAGACGGACAGACAGACAGTTTGTGGCTGGCAGGAGGAAATCAGCTGATTGTAAAAATAACCCCCCCCCCCCACACACACACACACACACACACACAGTAATAGCTTCCACATGAGGTCTCTGGCTGTTGCAGCAGGACAGAAATAAACTCAACATGGAGGACAGAGAGAGACGGGACATTTGTGGTCTGTTACAGCTGCAGCTCATTGGCTAAAAGGAATCATTTAAAACAACAATATCAGATCAATAGACTGTGCAGGTCTCAGTGTGAACCGGTTGCGGTCCTGAACTGACCCGCATGCACACAAGCTGTCACACGGAGTTAAACATTGACGCCACTGAAGTCAGCGTTTGATTTGTACATTGGTGTGCAGAGGAAGCCAGCGAATATGTGAGGCGAGGACACACTGCTGCTCCTTCTGTATGGCAGTGTGTGGATGTGGAGTCGGAGCCGGGGTGCCGGGACTGGGACCTGAACGGCTTCACAGGAACACATTTCATTCCAAAAGCAACAAGGGCTCCTTTAACTCCATCCGTCAGCGCCTCCACAAGACTCAAGACTGGACTCTTGGTTGAGATGGGGGGGCTGTGTGTCGCGTCCAAAGAACGCTGCTGAAACCAGGAGAATATCTGCACATCACACACGACTTAATGGGAAAATACTTTGACAATAAGTCCTGATTCAGGATATAAACATGCTGTTTACACCTGTATATCATTCAGAATATCGTCTTATTACAATAATAGTGGAACATTAGTGTGACTGGAAACGTGGTGACAGCTGCTGTTCCTGGTGATTTCAACCTTTTTTCAGAAGCTCTTGTAAATGGACAGAAAGTGTTGATTTGAACGTTTCAGATCTTTCATGTTTTCAGCTGATTTATTTTCACTTTTAGCGAACAGTAAACTTGATGAGTCTATCACATCCTTTCATCACTGAACCAGTCACACAAAACTAATTCACAAAGACCTGTTAATGCTCTTCAAATATTCGGATGATGTATCATCATGATCATGGTGTATCAGAAACCTGTCAGATCATCAATACTGCAGCAGCAGCAGCAGCAGCAACATCTGCTGTGGATAAATGTATTAATTATTGAAGAATATTGAGAATATTTTCTGATTTGTGTGTGTGTGTGTGTATGTGTGTGTGTGTGTGTACAGATGTGAACATGATGGAAGAGGTCATGGGAAAACATCAACAGGCTAATTTAAAGCAGATGGTGTGTGTGTGTGTGTGTGTGTGTGTGTGTGTGTGGTAGTTATAAAGTTCTATTAATAACAGTCTCCCTAATTTAACTGAGTTTTTCTTCAGTTCAGTAAATTTTATTCTCTTGTCTGATTCGGGGTGCGTTCCAGTACCAATATTACCACACTATTTAGTACGTAGATTGTGTGTCCAATACATAGCACGTCAAATGTAGTATGCCAAAGATACCAGGATGTCCGACTGCATCCGGTCGCATTTTTAAACTGGGGATTTTGGTGAGAATTACCAGAAAATATTAGGATGTACTTTCCTCGCGTTCATCCCTAGGAAGGTGTGTTTTTACTCTTTGGGAGGACCTAGGCTAGCAGTTTCCCCCTGCTTCCAGTCTTTGAGCTAAGCTAGGCTAACCAAGTCCTGGACCATCTCTGTACTGGACACACGGACATGGAAGTGATACAGAACCTGTGAGTCTGGAGAAGACAGATGTGGGACTGTTCCTTTAATATATTCAGCCTGCTGCAGCACCACTGTCACCTTCACAGCTCTCTCTCTCACACACACACACACACACACACACACATAGATGCATGTCAGTGATGCATGTGGAAGCTGCTGCAGCACAGAGCATCTCTGCTGTAGAATCAGATGGAGGCGTTCACATCTCTGTGTGGAATATAAATGAAGTCTGCGGGGAGTAAATAGTGTTAGAACAAAGATCTTGCGATAATCAACACACATCTTCACACAGACTTCAGTTCTGTCTGTGACTGAACTGTCAGAGTCTGAGAGGAGCTTCTACAGGTTCCTCAGGTCGTCGTGGTCAGAGGGCCTCCAGCAAGTTTTAGGGGGCAGTTACAGAAAGGGTTTTTATTTGCAGCAGCCACCAAGGATCCTCCAGCACTACAGGCTGTTGCTAGGTCACTATAGCCTGTCTCACATCACATTTATTTTAACAAAGAAACAGTAACAAATCAAAGTTTTACTACATGATGGGTCAACACACGTGTCACTCCTTTCCCCTCAGTGTTTGTTTACTGGGCCTCACTCGAAACCGACGCTCCACGTAGGGATGAAAACGCCGCTGCAGACGGGATCTGTTGCTGGAATAAAGTCCTGCGTCCTGCGCCTGAAGGCAGTAGTGATGTTTTAAAATATGTTAGCAGAGACAAAAAGTCCAGCAATGCCCGGGGACAGTCTACAGGCTGTCTACAGTCTATAGGATCTCTACAGGCGGTTTACAGTCTACAGGCGGTCTAAAGGCAGTCTACAGTCTACAGGCAGTCTACAGGTGGTCTACAGTCTATAGGCTGTCTACAGGTGGTCTACAATCTACAGGCTGTCTACAGGCAGTCTACAGGCGGTGTACAGTCTACAGGCAGTCTAAAGGCGGTCTACAGTCTACAGGCAGTCTACAGGTGGTCTACAGTCTACAGGCTGTCTACAGGTGGTCTACAATCTACAGGCTGTCTACAGGCAGTCTACAGGCGGTCTACAGTCTACAGGCGGTCTACAGTCTACAGGCTGTCTACAGGCTGTCTACAGGCTGTCTACAGGCGGTGTACAGTCTACATGGGGTCTACAGGCGGTCTACAGTCTACAGGCAGTCTACAGGCAGTCTACAGTCTACAGGCTGTCTACAGGCAGTCTACAGTCTACAGGCTGTCTACAGGCTGTCTACAGGCTGTCTACAGGCGGTGTACAGTCTACATGGGGTCTACAGGCAGTCTACAGTCTACAGGCAGTCTACAGGCAGTCTACAGTCTACAGGCTGTCTACAGGCTGTCTACAGTCTACAGGCGGTCGACAGTCTACAGGCTGTCTACAGGCGGTGTACAGTCTACATGGGGTCTACAGGCGGTCTACAGTCTACAGGCAGTCTACAGGCAGTCTACAGTCTACAGTCTGTCTACAGGAGGTCTACAGTCTACAGGCAGTCTACAGGCGGTGTACAGGCGGTGTACAGTCTACAGGCTGTCTACAGGCTGTCTACAGGCGGTGTACAGTCTACAGGGGGTCTACAGTCTACAGGGTGTCTACAGGCTGTCTACCATCTGTCTACCATCTGTCTACAGGCGGTCTACAGGCGGTCTACAGGAAGTCTACAGGCAGTCTACAGGTGGTCTACAGGCAGTCTACAGGCTGTCTACAGGCGGTTTACAATCTACAGGTGGTCTACAGGCTGTCTACAGGCTGTCTACAGGCTGTGTACAGTCTACAGGCAGTCTACAGGCTGTCTACAGGCGGTTTACAGTCTACAGGTGGTCTACAGGCAGTCTACAGGCTGTCTACAGGCGGTCTACAGGCAGTCTACAGGCTGTCTACAGGCAGTCTACAGTTTACAGGCAGTTTACAGTCTACAGGCTGTCTACAGGCGGTCTACAGGCAGTCTACAGGCGGTCTACAATCTACAGGCGGTCTACAGGCAGTCTACAATCTACAGGCTGTCTTCAGACTACAGGCTGTCTGCAGGCGGTCTACAATTTACAGGCTGTCTACAGTCTACAGGCTGTCTACAGGCTGTCTACAGGCGGTCTACAGGCAGTCTACAGTCTACAGGCAGTCTACAGGCGGTGTACAGGCTGTCTCCAGGCGGTCTACAGGCGCTGTACAGTCTACAGGCTGTCTACAGGGGGTGTACAGTCTACAGGCTGTCTACAGGCTGTCTACCATCTGTCTACCATCTGTCTACAGGCGGTCTACAGGCGGTCTACAGGAAGTCTACAGGCAGTCTACAGGCGGTCTACAGGAAGTCTACAGGCAGTCTACAGGAGGTCTACAGTCTACAGGCTGTCTACAGGCTGTCTACCATCTGTCTACCATCTGTCTACAGGCGGTCTACAGGCGGTCTACAGGAAGTCTACAGGCAGTCTACAGGCGGTCTACAGGCTGTCTACAGGCGGTTTACAATCTACAGGCTGTCTACAGGCTGTCTACAGGCTGTCTACAGGCAGTCTACAGGCGGTCTACAGGCTGTCTACAGGCGGTTTACAATCTACAGGCGGTCTACAGGCTGTCTACAGGCTGTCTACAGGCAGTCTACAGGCGGTCTACAGGCGGTTTACAATCTACAGGCGGTCTACAGGCTGTCTACAGGCTGTCTACAGGCAGTCTACAGGCGGTCTACAGGCGGTTTACAATCTACAGGCGGTCTACAGGCTGTCTACAGGCGGTCTACAGTCTACAGGCTGTCTACAGGCTGTCTACAGTCTACAGGCTGTCTACAGGCGGTCTACAGTCTACAGGCTGTCTACCATCTGTCTACCATCTGTCTACAGGCGGTCTACAGGAAGTCTACAGGCTGTCTACAGGCGGTCTACAGGAAGTTTACAGGCAGTCTACAGGCGTTCTACAGGCGGTTTACAATCTACAGGCGGTTTACCATCTGTCTACAGGCGGTCTACAGGCTGTCTACAGTCTACAGGCTGTCTACAGGCGGTCTACAGGAAGTCTACAGGCTGTCTACAATCTACAGGCGACACATACTGAGGATTTTGCATCTGCACATACAAGCATCAGACAGACAGCTGACACAGCATATTATCACCTTCATCATTAACAGTAATTTAAGGGTTAACGTTCGCGCGCGCGTGTGTGTGTGTGTGCGCGCGGGGAGGGGGTGTGTCCGTCTGTCTGCAGAAACAGAACACACACAGATGACGGACACCATGTCCATCCTGCTGTTCATCCACATCAGCATCTGCGTTTAAAACCACTGGATTATCACACACACATACACACACGCACACACACACACACACACACACACACACTGTCTGACTGATGTCTGTGGATTTGGAGTATCGATCAGCTGATCGGATTATTGAGGCTAACATTCAGCTGATCTGAGAGCTGCACGGACCCACATCTGCATCATGCAGCCGCGAGCCCACATTCACTGCGGCGAGATGTCGGTCAGTGTGTGCGCGTGCACGACAGCCTGTGAGCGCGCGGATGTCATTCCCAACCCCCCCGTGATCGGGAATATTATCTTGATTATCATTAATCCCGCATAAAACAGATGGAGATGTGCGGAGGCTGCGGCCGCAGGTCGGTGTGAACAGATGCGGGCCGGACTCACCTCTGCTCAGGCTGCTTCTGTCCATGTACATCGCGCAGCAAAACACAAATCCGGTCATTAAAGAACACGTTGGTGCGGGGAGAGAGCGGCTCTCCCGGTACAGCACGGAGAAGAAACCACACACACACACACAGGGGCACGGGCCGGACCGGAGCGGAACGGCTCGGACCCACACACACACCGACGGTCCGGACCGGCTGACACACCGACAGCAGACCGACAGGCTGCTGCTACTGGACGGACAAGTAGGTTAGATCCGCTCGGTCTGCTTCAGAGGGCTGCCCGGAGAGAGAGCGGCGGGCGGCGGCAGAGAGAGAGAGGGGCGGGGGGGGTGAGAGAGAGAGGGGGGGGGGGGGGGGGGGGGGACAGGGGGAGAAGGGAGGAGGAGAGGAGGAGAGGAGGGGGGTTGTGCTGCTTCATGTTGACATCAGCTGTTGGACTGAAGTTGGACTGGTTTAGGACAGAGACAGACAGGTGAGGAGAGAGACGGACAGAGACAGACAGGTGAGGAGAGAGACAGACAGGTGAGGACAGAGACGGACAGGTGAGGACAGAGACAGACAGGTGAGGAGAGAGACAGACAGGTGAGGAGAGAGACAGACAGGTGAGGACAGAGACGGACAGGTGAGGACAGAGACAGAGAGGTGAGGAGAGAGACGGACAGGTGAGGACAGAGATGGACAGGTGAGGAGAGAGACATACAGGTGAGGAGAGAGACGGACAGAGACAGACAGGTGAGGAGAGAGACAGACAGGTGAGGACAGAGACGGACAGGTGAGAGAGACGGACAGGTGAGGAGAGAGACAGACAGGTGAGGACAGAAACAAACAGGTGAGGACAGAGACAGACAGATGAGGACAGAGACAAACAGGTGAGGACTGAGACGGACAGGTGAGGAGAGAGACGGACAGGTGAGGACAGAGACAGAGAGGTGAGGAGAGAGACGGACAGGTGAGGACAGAGATGGACAGGTGAGGAGAGAGACATACAGGTGAGGAGAGAGACGGACAGAGAAAGACAGGTGAGGAGAGAGACAGACAGGTGAGGACAGAGACAGACAGGTGAGGACAGAGACGGACAGGTGAGAGAGACGGACAGGTGAGGACAGAGACAGACAGGTGAGGACAGAAACAAACAGGTGAGGACAGAGACGGACAGGTGAGGAGAGAGACAAACAGGTGAGGACTGAGACGGACAGGTGAGGACAGAGACGGACAGGTGAGGAGAGAGACGGACAAGGGAGGACAGAGACAGACAGGTGAGGACAGAGACGGACAGGTGAGGAGAGAGACGGACAGGTGAGGACAGAGACGGACAGGTGAGGAGAGAGACGGACAGGTGAGGACAGAGACAGAGAGGTGAGGAGAGAGACGGACAGGTGAGGACAGAAACAAACAGGTGAGGACAGAGATGGACAGGTGAGGAGAGAGACGGACAGGTGAGGACAGAGACAGAGAGGTGAGGAGAGAGACAGACAGGTGAGGACAGAGACGGACAGGTGAGGAGAGAGACGGACAAGGGAGGACAGAGACAGACAGGTGAGGACAGAGACGGACAGGTGAGGACAGAGACGGACAGGTGAGGAGAGAGACGGACAGGTGAGGACAGAGACAGAGAGGTGAGGAGAGAGACGGACAGGTGAGGACAGAAACAAACAGGTGAGGACAGAGATGGACAGGTGAGGAGAGAGACGGACAGGTGAGGACAGAGATGGACAGGTGAGGAGAGAGACGGACAGGTGAGGACAGAGACAGAGAGGTGAGGAGAGAGACGGACAGGTGAGGACAGAGATGGACAGGTGAGGAGAGAGACATACAGGTGAGGAGAGAGACGGACAGAGACAGACAGGTGAGGAGAGAGACAGACAGGTGAGGACAGAAACAAACAGGTGAGGAGAGAGACAGACAGGTGAGGACAGAGACGGACAGGTGAGGAGAGAGACAAACAGGTGAGGACTGAGACGGACAGGTGAGGACAGAGACGGACAGGTGAGGAGAGAGACGGACAAGGGAGGACAGAGACAGACAGGTGAGGACAGAGACGGACAGGTGAGGAGAGAGACGGACAGGTGAGGACAGAGACGGACAGGTGAACAGTTCCATCCTTGTTTTAGTTTCAGTTTTTAATAAAACTAGTTTCAGTCTAAACGGAGAGAAAAGGACAGACTCTGAGTATCAGGTTCGAACAAGGTTCTACTGAGTCTCAAAGTCACCTGGCTGTGTATAGGACAGGGGATCAGTCCTGATCAGTCCCCCCCCCCCCCCCGACACACACAAACAACAGTCACACTTCCACACCTTCTCTGGTTTCCTTCAGTACTTTCTTTCTCACCTCTACTTCCTGCTTTACTTCCTGCTCTACTTCCTGCTCTCTCACCTCTACTTCCTGCTTTACTTCCTGCTCTCTCACCTCCACTTCCTGCTCTACTTCCTGCTCTACTTCCTGCTCTCTCACCTCTACTTCCTGCTCGACGAGCTTTCGGAGCACCGATTTGCCTCTGAACTGGAGCCTTTAGTGTGGGATCGTACGATCCTGTAGTGCGACTCCAGGAGCGGGAGGAGTTCCTGCAGGCAGGTGCTCAGGTGACCATGATCATGTATCATTCATTTAAAATCACTCACGGCTGCTCGTCAGGCTGTTCCCTGCAGCAAAGCAAGCGCTCCTGACCAGAAGACAGCAGAGACACAAAGTGGATCTAACTCCACCCCACAGCTGGGTCACAACATGATGATCAAAACAAACACACCCCTGTAGACCAGACAGACGGACAGACAGGGTGATCAAAACAAGCCCACCCCAAGGTCTTCAATGTCTAACACACCCACACCAGTCACATAAAACAAACACACCCCTTACTGAAGGAGGAGAGTCACGACTGTAGAACAACAAATCAAACGCACTCTCACGTAACTGCTGACAGACAGTTAAACTCCACCTGACTGTTTCTCTCTCTGAGGCTACAAAACAAACGCACCCAAACACTTCAACACATCTGAGTGAAGGAAAAACAAGCACACCCTGTTATCATCTGGCAGGGGAGGAGATAAAACTACAGGCTGACCTCTGACCACACACCCACACACACACACACACACACACACACATACACACACGCACACACACACATACACACACCCACACACACACACACACACAGCTCCCCTCCCCCAGAGCAACAGTGAGCGACCCAGTGACCCAGAGAGAGACAAGCTCGCTCGTCCATCCCCCCGGGACATGTATGAATGGAAAGAGAGTGTGTGTTACTGTGTGTGTGTGTGTGTTACAGAGTCCGGCTGTTTGTCTGCTCAAAAACTGAGAGGATGTTTACAGTTATTTATATTTCTTTTTTTTAAAGGGGTGCCTTTATTGGACAGCTGAAATCGAACCAGCGATGTTGTGATCATGTTGTGTGAATCTTATCCACTCGGTCACCAGAAGGCCCGAGTCCACAGGAGCCCACATGTAGACGAACTAATGTGAACAGTTCCGGTTTCAAGGAAACTGTAGAAATAACAAAAGAAACATCAGCAGAAACTCCAGAGACGTTAGAGAACCAGTAGAGGAGCTTTTCCAGTGGTCCAGTGGTTCAGTGATCCAGGGGTTTAGGGGCCCAGTGGCCCAGGTACAGTCCTGGACCAGGTCTCCATACAACAACAACATATAGTTCGAGCACAAACTCAACCCACATTCACAAGTGAGACTCACTGTGAGACCAGCTGGTCCAGATCTACTGCTGATACTTTAACTCCATGAAGCTTCCCTGCTAACCTCTCACTCCAACACACACACATTACTCAGCCCTGTTCTTTAAAGGAGCCACGCTCCTCTTTCAACACCGGGACCAGTTTCTGATGCGCGGCGGGGTGAGACAGCGGCCTCACACGCGGCGGGGTGAGACAGCTGCTACAGGGACGTGTCTGAGGCCGGGGGTCTCTTAGTCTGTTCAAGGAGAAAACATTCAGCAGAGACACGAGACACAAACTGGAGGACAGAAAGAAGTGAGTTCCTTCAGATACTTTATCAACACACACACGCACACACACACGCTCGCATGCACACACACACATGCACACGCACGCATGCACACACGCACGCACACACACACACACGCACGCACGGGGGGCTCACCTGTCCTGGGGGTGGAGCTGCTCAGGTGGTAGGAGAACCTCATGGTGCTGAAGTGACTGGAGAAAGAGGGAGGAGGGGGAGGAGGGGGTGGAGGAGGGAGGCTCAGGGCGCTGCCAGGTCGGTTCAGCTGCATCCCGACACCTGCACAGGTACGAGGGTCCACACCTGGACGCAGGTCGGAGGTCAGAGGTCAATCTGATGTGTTTCAGTTCATCTTTAAAAATGAGACCCTTAATGTGAAGGTTTCAGCTTGAAGTCACTTCCTGTGTGTTTGCTCTCTGGCCATGTGGAGGTCAGTGTCTCCCCCTTCACCTCTCCTCCTCCCCTCCCCATGTCTTCCTGTGACTGTCACTCCTCAAGGAAACGTAGACGTCTCCTCTGCATCAGTCACTGTCCCCAGATCAGTCAGAGGACACACACAGTCGACTCAGCTCATATAGAAGTCCCTTCACTTTTCCTTCAACTTTACACTCCTGCTGCTCCTCCTGCTGCTCCTCCTGCTGCTGCTGCTGCTGCTGCTCCTGCTGCTGCTCCTGCTCTAGGCTCACCTCCTCTGTCTTCTGTTTGTCCAGTCAGAGGGACAGACAGACAGACGGTCGTCTCTCTCAGCAGCTTCAGGCTTTTGTGTTAAAAATCTGATCTGAGCAGCAGACCAACACCACAACTCCTCCTCTTCCTCTTCCTCCTCCTCCTCCTTACTCCTCCTCTCCCTCCTCCTCGTCTGTTTCTCATTTTGTCTTCGTCTCTTTTTTTGTTTTTTGAGGCTGAAATTTGAAGCAAAAGGAAAACTGTGGAAAAAATTCCATCAGTGTTTTTATTTCTTGTCTACCCATCAGACTCTCTGAAGGAGTCCCTCCTGCTCCTCCTCCAGCTCCTGCTCCTCCTCCCACTCCTGCTCCCGTTCCTCCTGCTCCTCCTCCCGCTCCTCCTCCTGCTCCTCCTCCTCCCACTCCTCCTCCCGTTCCTCCTCCTCCTCCTGCTCCTCCTGCAGCAGAGCTCCAGGTGGACTCTGGAGGTCCCGGGTGTCCCTCAGCCAGCAGGGGGCTCCAACACTCTGCTCTTCTCTCACAGGAAACATTCTTTTATCTGACAGCTTCAGTAACTTTACAGATTCACACCATTCAAACTAAATGTGATCAATAATCAATAATGTAATATTCCAGATGAAACTACCTGCAGAATATAAATTTTACCTTCACCGGCTGATCAAAGTGATCAACAGGTTCAGGATCAATTTTATTTTTTTTATTTATATATATATATATTTATATATATATATATATATATATATATATATATATATATATATATATATATATATATATATATATATATATATATATATATATATATATATATATATATATATATATATATATATAATGATAAATCACAGTAGAGAAGCACAAACGTGTGTGTGTGTGTGTGAGAGAGACAGAGCACCAGTTTAAAATGTGAAACTCTTTATTGATATTCAGGAAGATAAAACATTAAAACATTGAGCGCCACATGAAGCTGCCGGCGTCAGCGCGTCTCTGATCTTCTGGTCCTCAGGCTGTAACGAGGCTGACCAATCAGGAGGAAGGAGACGAAGAGAATGAAGACACACATACAGGAGAAAAGAGAGCAGAGGTCAGAGGTCAAATCTGTTTCGGGTTTGATTCGTTAAAAGTTATAATCCTTCAGATTGCCGTCATGGTTGACTTTGTGGCACCAATCGTTACCATGGCAACGCTAAGGAAGTCCTAGAGTTCTGACTGGATTGAGACGTTTAAGGAAACAGGAAGCTGTGAGCTGCTTACGAATCAGGCGTCGCCTCCATCACTGTGAGGTCATCAGACATTAATGCAATTGTCCCCCCCCGTCCTCCGTCCGTCTGTTGCCCTCCATTTGCCCCACACTGCCCTCCGTCCATCTGTCCGCCCCCCAGGCCCCCCGTTGTTTACAGTGACGGAGGGTTCGTCTCCACATCATTAGGTCACGTTTCCTGACAATGCCAACTATTATATTTCATTTTTCAATAATGTTTGAGTTTTAATGAGTGTGTGTTGTCATGTTGTTTCTGCACTTTGAGACTTCCTGATTAAATGAAGCTGCTGATGAACAAGTGGAAATCTGAAAATCTGAAGGACAACTTTAAAAACATGTTTCTCAGCACCACATTTACTTTCAATGTTTCTATACTTATGAGGACACGTAACACAGAATCAGATTTACCTGTTTGTCCCCCACCAGGACGCTGTACACCAGAGGGGAGGCGGCGGGGGGGCGGGAGGAAGCGGAGCGACGAGGACGCCCGCCTGGACTCACTGAGGCACTCTGGGTAGTGGACCTCTGCACTGAGGCATCGTTGGTAATGTCAGCGGCCGAGCTGAGAACACTGGAGCAGCTCCAGCCTGCAGGACAACTACATGTTCTGCTACTTGGACAAAAGTATGTGGACAGACAGGTGAGACAGGTACCAACCGATGTGTGAGAGGTGAGACTGGTCTGAGCCGTCTGTGGTCGGAGACAGCAACGTGCTGCACTCTTCTTCTCTTTTTATCTCCTTTCTCCTCCTCAGTGTCTCCTCTCTTCTTCTGTGCTCTGAGCTCCTCTGGAAGAAATTTGATTGGTCAGTCTGACAGGAAGTAACCTTCTCCTCTTTGACATCACAGGAAGTGATGAAGACAATAGTTCACTGCTGCGCACCTTCACCTCCAGATGGTTCTCCTTGTGTCGCTCCCCTAAACCCTCTGCAGAGAGACAGGCAGACAGAGACACAGACAGGCAGAGAGAGACACACATACGGGCAGACAGACAGGCAGACAGCTGTCAAGTAAACTGTATCGTGGTGTATCTCAGCGAGCTCCCTGAGCTTCTCCTTCACCTGCATGTTGCAGCGCCTCCTGCAGCGCCTCCTGCAGGCTCCTCTGCGTCTCTCTGAGCTGCTGCAGCACCTGCAGACTCTGCTGCACCGGATCTGTGTACCGGACACACACACACAGCAGAACACACACTCCAACACACACCATGAACCGCCGCAACACACTCACATACACACTGAGCAGCTCCTGCGCGCACACACACACACACACACACACACACACACACACGTTTCAGCGTGACATCTACACACCTCCACGTGCCGTTCATCAGTTGGCTGTTGCTGACCATGTGTTTGTGTTCAGGATGATCGGAGTCCATCACAAACAGGTAGATCCTCCTCTCCAGGTAGAAGTTTAGACACACCAACACCAACAACACCAACCTACACACACACACACACACACACACACACACACACACACACACACCAGAACTGAATAATTTTGGGACTCAACAACTGACAACTCAGTCCCTCCATCAACTCCACTACATGAGGAGTTACCTGGCTGTGGGTTGGGGTGAGGAGTTACCTGGCCCTGGAGGAGCGCTGGGTGGAGGTGAGGAGGAAGGAGGTGCAGAGAGCAGCAGCGTTGTAGCAGCAGGAGCTCAGACTGTGAGCCTCCATCAGCAGGAAACTCTGCAGGAAGGAAACTTTGTTGAAGAGTTCAGACAGCGACACCTGCTGCTCCCTCGAGACACTGCTAAGCTCCAAGAACACCGCCCGCAGGCCTGCGACACAGACAGGTGGGGAGACGGGGGGAGAGACAGGTGGGGAGGGAGACAGGAGGGAGACAGGAGGTCAGTGGTTGAAGCTGCTTTAGTGATTTCTATGAAAAGATGTTTGTGTAATTTCACCCTCCATCCGTCTCTCAGGCTGTTGTCTCGGTTTTCTATCCCAGCATTGAGTCTCACAGGTTACTCTATGTGTCAGCCTAGTATTTACCCTGGGTAGAGTCTCTCAGGCTGTTTGCTGATGTTTTTTTAACCCTGAGTTGAGTCTGAGGGATGTGAGTTTATTTTACCCTGGGTAGAGTCTTTCAGGGTGACTCTCAGCTCCTCTCCATTGGTCAGAATCTCCTGCTGCGCCTGTAAGGCAGACTTCTGGGCAACAATAAGCTCCTCAGCCATCTGCCTGGTGGACTGAAGCTGCTCAGCTACACCTGCTGAACTCTCTGTTAACCTGAGACACACACACACACACACACACACACACACACACACACACACACACACGTTAGTAGAGCTATACCTGAGGACATTCATTAATCCCAGGTGTCTCACCTGTACATGGTGCTCTCGGCTCGGCCCTGCCAGGCTTCAGACTGCAGGAAGTGACAGATAGAGTGAGTGTGGGTGAAGAACTCCGTGTAGGTGTTGAAGGCCACGCCGTCCATAGCACCTGTACACCTGCTGACCTCTGACCCCTCAGGGCATGATGGGAAATCCCTGCCTGAGCTGATAGAGAGAGTTGAACTAAAACACAGGTTTAAAACAGCCTACAGGTGAGATTCTCTTGTTTCCTTCCGTGGGTCGTCTGCTTGATTAAAACGTGTGTGGATCTATGTTATCAGAATATTCACAGGTAATCTGACACCTCACTGTACAGTCCACAGGTGTCTGGAACTTTCCTCCACCATCAACACCTGTCAGCTCCACCTGCAGTTACCTGCCGTGTTCACGCCTGAACGCTGACCGGATGCTTCGTGTTTTACCTGCTCAGGTGACACAGGGTGAACCTCAGCGCGATCCGACTCTGGCTCTCTGACGTCAGCTCCCTGCAGCGCGTGTCCAGGTGTTCCAGAGCTCGCGCCCAACACTCTCCGTACCTGGGCAGAGCGGCGAGGCTCTGCACGCGCCGCAGCTCCATCTTGCCGCGTTCAGAGTCCGGTTCGGAGCCGGAGGAGAGTCCGGGACCCGCGCAGAGTCCGAGCAGCAGCAGCACCGCGGCCATCTTCACCTGTCTGCAGGGCCGTCTGCTCAGCCAATCAGAGAGCCGGGTTTTCACCTGGCGGGAGGTCACCGGGAGGTCACGACTCTTTGGTTCAGCCTCAGACCGGCTGCATTCACAGCTTCGTGCTTGTAAACAGATGAAGTGTAAAGATCCACTTGAACTGATTTCATATCGAACATGTTTCTGTCTCTGAACACAAACACGTGACAGCCCGCAGGGGGCAGTAGTGCATCATGGGAGGTGGAGTCCTTAGAGGTGACACTGATGAATTGGTGTAAGGAGCCTTGTAGGACTAAATGTGACAGAAACCAAAGACGTGTATTGCTTTTATTGATTGTGATCAATAATCAGGCGACAGGAACACTTTGGTACCACAAAACAAATTAAATGAATGGTTCAAGGTTTTGGGAAATATATTTATTTATCAATATCACTCTGATACCTGCTGGCGCTCCAGGAAATGGTCCGGCCCACCAGTGAGCTTTAGGAGAGAAAAACAAACTGATCCCAGAACAAACTGATCCCAGAACAAACAAACTGATCCCAGAACAAACAGACTAATCCCAGAACAAACTGACTGATCCCAGAACAAACTGACTGATCCCAGAACTGACTGATCCCAGAACTGACTGACTGATCCCAGAACAAACTGACTGATCCCAGAACAAACTGACTGATCCCAGAACTGACTGATCCCAGAACAAACTGATTGATCCCAGAACTGACTGATCCCAGAACAAACTGACTGATCGCAGAACAAACTGACTGATCGCAGAACAAATTGACTGATCCCAGAACAAATTGACTGATCGCAGAACAAACTGACTGATCCCAGAACAAACTGACTGATCCCAGAACTGACTGACTGATCCCAGAACTGACTGACTGATCCCAGAACAAACTGACTGATCCCAGAACAAACTGACTGATCCCAGAACTGACTGATCCCAGAACTGACAGACTGTTCCCAGAACAAACTGATCCCAGAACAAACTGACTGATCCCAGAACTGACAGACTGATCCCAGAACTGACTGATCCCAGAACAAACTGATCCCAGAACAAACAGACTGATCCAAGAACAAATTGATCCCAGAGCAGACTGATCCCACAACAAATTGACTGATCCCAGAGCAGACTGATCCCAGAACAAACTGACTGATCCCAAAGCAGACTGATCCCAGAACAAACTGACTGATCCCAGAGCAGACTGATCCCAGAACAAACAGACTGATCCCAAAGCAGACTGACTGATCCCAGAACAAACTGATTTCAGAACAAACTGATCCCAGAACAGACTGACTGATCTCAGAGCAGACTGATCCCAGAACAGACTGACTGATCTCAGAGCAGACTGATCCCAGAACAAACTGACTGATCCCAGAACTGACTGACTGATCCCAGAGCAGACTGATCCCAGAACAGACTGACTGATCCCAGAACAAACTGATCCCAGAACAGACTGACTGATCCCAGAGCAGACTGATCCCAGAACAGACTGACTGATCCCAGAACAGACTGACTGATCCCAGAACAAACTGATCCCAGAACAGACTGACTGATCCCAGAGCAGACTGACTGATCCCAGAACAAACTGATCCCAGAACAGACTGACTGATCCCAGAACAGACTGACTGATCCCAGAACAGACTGACTGATCCCAGAACAAACTGATCCCAGAACAGACTGACTGATCCCAGAGCAGACTGACTGATCCCAGAACAAACTGATCCCAGAACAGACTGACTGATCCCAGAACAGACAAAGGAACAGGAACCTGAAGTTTAAGGTTCTGCTTCTACACACGACTTGTTTTATTAGATCACATTTATCTCATTAATGTGTCAGAGTTCATGTTGAGCTCAGGACCCCTGGATATCAGGACCCCGGTACCTCAGGACCCCAGGGCCTCAGGACCTCAAGACCCCGGGACCTCAAGACCCCGGGACCTCAGGACCCTGGGAGCCCTGGACCTCGGGACCCAGGGATCTCGGAACCCAGGGACCCCTGGATCTCAGGACCCCGGGAGCCCTGGACCTCGGGACCCAGGGACCCCTGGACCCAGAGACCTCAGGACCCCATGACCAGAGCCTCTGTATGAAGTGACTGAAAACATTTCTTGTTTGAAAGTCAATCCAACGGAAACAAAGATTGTTTGTCTGGGGGGGGGTCTTGCTCTTCTGTAGGACGGTTGGGGGCCTCTCAGGTGTCTGTGTCCGTGGGCCCGTTGTCTCACGGCTGTAGGATGTTTGGAGTTGATATTATTTAATATAAGAATATTTAAACTTGTTAGTAAAGTGAATGAACAAGTTAAAATATTCCTAATAAACACTGCTTATAAATAATAGTTTGACCAATGTGGCCTGGGTTCCACCACCAGATGCTGTCAGTTACACTACAACTGTGTGAGGTGAATCACCGGCAGCAGACAGTTGGACTGAAGATGTCTGATGGTGTTTGTGTGAGAGCTACAATCAGTCAGACGACCACAGATCAGGGGACAACAAACGCTTTTAGTTAGAAAGAAAAATAAGAAAAACAGGTAAAAACTAGTTTTGTCTACAGCGACAGTGTATTGGAGTTTCCACTGAATTCCAACCAGAAAAAGCAGAATATTCATCCTCAATATTAGCAACTATGAAGTCACCACACACATCACTACTAAGTCTAGAAACACAACATGGCTTGGCTGACATGGTGGCTTCTGGCAAGACGCACAATATTATAGGCACTAAACTCTGGAACATGCAATATGGTGGCTGGTTACTGTAGTTTGTGCCGGGTCGAGTCCTGTGGAGTGAGTCCGTTCACAGAGGGACGTTTGGTTTCTGCAGCTGCGTGAGAGACAGCATGCTAACGGGTCACTGCTCAGAGCAGCTGGGCGGCAGGCGGAGTGCCGCGTACACAGAGGTGAGGCCGCTTCAGCCGCAGGTGGATGCAAATGGTTTCACCATGATGGCGCCCGGAGCGTCAGGTGAGAGGACTTTAAGAACGAGGCACATTTATTTGATCCAGGATGAAGACATTCAGTTAATAGGTATTTTCTGTTGAGGGGTGAAAAGCTCAATTTTCCAATGTGATTATTAAAGTGCTGGAGCCCCCCCCCCAAAGAATCATGAACACTAAGGTGCAAAAACGGAAGCTTATCGATGTCAAACCTACTAAGAGAGTGAAAACATTCAACCAGTCTATAGGTTCAGGTCTGAGTCTGAAGGGTTCTTCACGCCTCACTTCCTGTTTCCAACTGTTTTATAACACAGTTTGTGTTTTAGTGACATTTCATTTGATTCAAACAGTTTCCTTAATATACATGTTTATATTCTAATTTCTCTGTTGTTACATTAATTCAGTCCTCCTGTACTCCTGTAGGAGCCCCCCCATAGGAGGCCTCTCCTGTCTTCATTGTGCTTCTGTACACAGATATCAGCCTACAGCAGACTGACTGAAGCACTGAAGCCATCTTACAAGTACTTGTTGTACTTGTAAGATATGACAGTCAGCCTAGTGACCATGTGAATAATGTTTTTATATTTAGTTTCTTTGTTTGACAGATCGAGGTCTCAGCACAGAGAATAAGGCAGAAACTGTCATCCACACCATCAGAACACATGGACCACATTAATGTAGAGGAGCACAGATGTGACTCCAGTCAGATCTCCTGGTGTCCTGATGATTTTATCAGCCTGTTAACTTTCACACATTCACACAGTCGGGATGTTTTCCAGCCTCCTTCCTGCATTCAGCAGCTGCAGCTGAGTTGCTTTCAGTCTGGATTATGTCTTTAACTTCTTCTCTAATATTATAGTTTTCTCTTCGCTCTGCTGCCAGCAGACTTGTCCATGTTTGTGATTGGTCAGATACAGTAAACTCTGCCCCTTTAATGAACATGGTCAGATTAGGAAACACACCAACGTCATGTGACCGCTTAGCGTGTTGCAGTTGTTGCCTCAAACTGATTAGATCAATCTGGCTTCCACTCACAGATTATTATTTTCCCCAAATACCACTGGTACAAGTTAACTTTATTTATATAGACGTTTGTAAAACTGTTGACAGAAGGCCTCAAACAAGCTCAGTCATAACTGATTTTTAATCCATTAAGTTTTATATTTGTAAAACATAATCTGATCGTTCTGATGTAAAGTCTATGGACAACACTAAGCATGTGCAGTGGGCCATAGTGTGGTTTATGCGCTCGGTGGGCGCCATTTTTGATCTTGATATCCAGTTTCTATAATACATTCATCCACAGGTTGGGTCCATATCTGACTGTTAGACTCGTGTAAAAAAGTAAAAGTCATAAAAAAGGAATTTAGACCAATGAAAACGCTGACATTATTTATAGGGCGGGGCCCAAAGGTGATGCTTTGCAAACAGGATGCAAACTGCCAGAACTGTTTGTCGGATCACACTGAAGGTACCTGGAGAACTTTTTCCTCACAAGATAACTAGTTTCTTTACCAGTGACACCTGCTCATGTTTTCGTGTTCACTAACTGCCAAACTGTGTTTCAAACGTCAAGCAAGCTCCTTCATGCTGTCAAATCTGGACTTACAGACTCAAAGTTTAGTTTTCTGCTCACTTAATAGTTTTGAGTTGCCGTCTCCAGCACATCGGACTTCACGTAAAGCTGAAGCGGACGTCGTTCAGGGTTTAACTTCTGCAGCACCAACACGGCCGACAGTAAACCCCGGCCAGGTGGACCTCTGTGTACGTGGCGCTCCGGGCGAAAGCCTGCAGGGTCTCCGAGCGACATGCAGGCGGTTGATTGTACAAACTGGAGGAGTGCAAACTGTTCCAGACATTCAACACGAAGACACAATAAAAATGAGTCCATTTCCCACTCTTTCATTAAGACTAAAAACTAAAATAAAGCTACTGTAAAAGTGGGTTTGGTTTGATATTAAAAGCGCTTCCTTTGGAAACAAAAACACTACCAAAACAAACAGATTCAATGAAGACCAGAAAGGAAGAATCTCTAACCTGGAAGAACAACTCGCTGCGTTTGAGATACTTGAAAAACAACAGAGGAGCGCCCTGGTTTTTCTTTTCAAACAACTGACTCGTCTGTTTTTGAGGCTGTTTCAGTGTCGGAGAAGAGAAATGGAGAATTCCTCAAGTTGTTCAAGTATCCTAAATGGGTTTCAAAGACTGTGTAGGGTCACAGATCCAATTTAAATACTCATCTGACAGATTGGCTACCTGTAGGGGCAGTCTGGAAGTGGAGGGGAATCATTACCCACCCCCCTCTGATTATTGTGGGCTTAATGTAAAATGGAAAGGAAAGAAAGGGCGAGTTTTCTTAGAAACCAGTTAAAGGTGCAAACCGCCGCCCCACATCACCTCTGAGGCTTTCAGTCGAGGACTAGTTTCAGTAAGGGACTGTCGGTCAACAGGAGGAGTTTCAGTGAGAGAGCGTCAGTAAAGAGCAGGACTTTAAATAAGGGACTGTCAGTCAGCAGCACGACGATGAGTAAGGGACCGTCAGTCAATAATATCAGAGTTTAAAGCTGTATAACAGAGACAAAACAATAAACTATCAAAATACGAAATAAAAAAAAGAGGTTATATTCCGGAAGCAACGTTTCGTTCAGAGTAATGTGTTGTTAAGCGTTTTAGTTCCAAACTACTCCCCCCCTGCCCACGGAGACTAGCGGGACACAACAGCTGCCTTTTGATTATATACACACACACTTGTTTATCGGTTTTTCCTTTTTGTTGGTTTTTCCTAGAAAAAGACACTATCTGCTCTCTCCAGCTGTCCCTCAGCTTCAGGTTGATTTCTTAGATCCAGAACTTTACAGAGTCTCCAGACAGAATCAGACGCTGCGGCAGCTCTGAGCAACGCTGTCCCTCTATCTGAAAACAGTGTAAAATCATCAGACCTCCATGAACAGCCCAGTCACGCTCCTCTTCCACCTGGTGCTGCCTCAGTCCGTCAGCCTACCGATCAGTCAGCCTGTTCGTCAGCCCGACCGATCAGCTGACCCTTTCGCTGACGACAGTCCGTGACTCTACGGTTTCTTCTCGGCTGGGGCAGGGGACGGCAGACTGGGGGACGATGTCTCTGAGCTCCCTGCCCTCACCTGCTGCCTCTGGCTCCGCCCGGAGCCGAGCCCTGCCATCCGACCCGGGGACCAAACCGACCCCGGCCCCTGCGACTCCTGGAGGTCCAGGAGGCGAGGAAATGGGAGGCCTCGAGGTGCTGTTTGACCCTCTTTCACCTGCTAAAACCTCTCTGCTTTCTGATGCCATAACTGGCTCCCCTCTCCCCTCCGCCCTGACGCCTTCCACGCCGACCTCTCGGCTCGGCAGACTCCCTCGACCGGGCCGTGTGGTGCTCAGGTCTTGTGGCTGTTCGCTCTGGTTCTGTTGAGCAGGGACCAGGTTGGTCCTGGTTAGGCTGGGAGATGGTCTGTGGGATGAGAGGTGCTGCACATGGGGCCTGGTGAGCTGGGATTGGGGCCGCGGCTGTGTTTGAATACGCTGAAAGTGTGGTTGTGCTTGGGACTGGGACTGGGACGGGACTGGCCTGGGCTGGGAGAGAGATTGTCTGGGTTGTGTTCTGTATTGAGTCTGGTGTTGTTGTTGCGATGGGTGTCTCGTCTGCTGTTGGGGCTGGGTTTGATGCCTGGGCTGCAGGTGAGGCTGAGGCTGGGTTGTGGTCCTGGACTGGGGTTGAGGCTGGGCTGTGGTCCTGGACTGGGGTTGAGGCTGTGTTTGGGCTGGGGTCCTGGACTGGGGTTGAGGCTGCGTTTGGGCTGGGGTTCTGGACTGGGACTGAGTCTGAAGTTGGGCTGGGGTCCTGGCCTGAGGTTGGAGTTGAGGCTGCAGTGACTGCCGGGCCTGGGGTTGGGACGGGTGCCTGGGCTGGGTTTGAGGTGGAGGCGCTGTGAGGGACTGGGTTTGTGGATGTGGATGAAGGTGTAGGATGGATGGGGGCTGCGGAGGCTGCGACTGAGGTGGAACTTGCTGAGCCTGAAGCTGGGTTCGGTGCTGGGCTGGGGAGTGGACAGGCTGTGATTGGGCTTTTTGGGGGGAGGTCTGGGACTGACCGTGGGTTTGAAGTGGGGGTTGTTGCGACCGTGGCGGGGTCGGGACATGCCTGGTAGGAGAGGGCTGGGGGGCTGGGTATCGAGGCTGGGCTTGGGGCTGACTGGGAGACTGGGTGTGGGGATGCTGCTGGGAACGGGGTTGGGAATGGTGGCGCAGTTGAGGGGGAGGATGCCGAGGTTCAGGCGGCGACTGAGTCACGGACTTGGACTGCGGTCTAGGAGGAGCCTGCTGGGTGTGCTGGGACTGTTGGGAGGCGAGCTGAGACCCGGACTGGGGCTCGACTTCAGGCCTGGACTGACTGGAGGCTGCTGTGTGTCCAGAGGCTGGAGGAGGAAGAGGAGGCTGATCCAATGTGGAGGCAGAGGGATGTTGGTGGCGATGATGATGATGATGATGGTGGTGGTGATGGTGGTGTTTATGAGGCGGCCGGTCCTTCCTTTTGTGGCTTTTTGATGGGCTAATGCTACTGCTGCTGCTGCTACTCCTTCCTCCTCCTCCTCCCTCTCCTCCCTTATCACCTATATCTTCATCTTCCTCTCCTGCTGCTATTCCTGTTTTCTCCTTGTGCTTCCTCCCTTTATGGGTCTTGTGTCCATGTGATTGGCTTTCATCAGATGCAGTGGGCTGCTTCTGTGATTGTGACTGGCTCTGCTCGGAGGGGGCGGGCTGAGGCTCTGAGGTCGGCGCTCCCTCCGCCTTGCCACTTCCCCCCTCTCCAGTGACCCTTTCAGTCTCAGTTGTTGAAGCCAAGGGAGTCTGAACGCTCTCCCTCTCTTCCACTGTCTCCCTCGTTTTCCGTTTTTTGATTGGCAGGGCTGTTTCCTGGACGACGGGTTTGGTGGAAGACTCCTTGGCTGCTTTCCTTTTGGCCTCTGCAGCTAAAATGGCAGCGTAGCTCCCGGCTGCCGAGCTACCAGAGGCTGATGCCGAGGAGGTGGATGCCGTGGCAACCGGCGATGCTGCTGAGGCCGAGGCTGGTTTTCTGCCCCGTTTCTTGGGGGCGGTCTGTGGTGGGGGCGGAGGCTCCTGTTCTGATTTCCTCTTTCTGCCGGGACGGGACTTGGGCAGCAGGGCAGCAGACACCACCTGCAGGGAGTCACCGCGTCAACAGGAAGTGTTCAACATTGTTACTGCGATTTTAAGAACTTCAACAACATCGACAAACATGACAGACTCATAATACCTTTGAGGCAGTGGAGGTGGTGCCAGTGGAGGACTCCGCCTTGCCGAAAGGCATCTTGACCAGCAGTTTCCCCGGGGTTTTCTCAACCACGCGCTTCATGGCCACGCCCTCTGTAGCCTGCCGCATCTTCCCACTGCCTTCACCACGAAAAAATAAACATGACCAAACATTAACAGTTGAGTTCAACTTAATAACTTAAGTTCCATTGTTAGTGTAAGTACCTTTAGGACGCCCTCGGCCTCGCCCTGATGGTTTCACCACCTTTGGCTTCTTGGGGGGACGCCTCTCGCGGCGGGAGGGGCTTCCACGTCCCGTGACAGTGAAATCGAAATCATTGGGGTCGGTGGTTGTGTCGCCGACCTTCTGGAAGTAGGCGATGAGTTCTACCTTGGAACGAAAGGCTTTCCCCTCCGAGCTGAACAATAACATAAAAACAACGGTCATCAGAGCGTTCGCTCCTCGTGGAAAACTGTATCAGCGGTGGGCGTGGCTTACTTGATCAGGTAGACATCAAACTTCCCTGCTGAGCGTCCAGACTTCCTCTGTTTGAGCTTGCGGGTCCAGCCTTCAGGCAGTGACGGGTCGTCATACAGTGGCCCGCGGTCCCGGATGATGGAGCGCCGCTGCCTGGGAGAACCTGCGGACTCACTGCCGGCCGCGGACTCTGACCCCGGCTCCTCTGAGGGTCCCGCCACCGGCTCCGACACCTGCAGAAAGGAAGTGACATGAAACCAGCATCTCATCACACACACGTTTATCTTGTGATAAAACTCCACCTGTTCTGGCTGACGTCTGTTGTCACCTGTCTTTACCTGTGTCTGTAGCATAGCTGTTGGGGGTGTGACCGAGGCTGCGGTCTCCGCCCCGCGGTCGGCATGACGACGCTCCCGGCGGGCCTTCTTGGTCTTACTGTGGGACCTCTCTCTGGCGGATGGCTGGGGGTCGACAGGTCGCTCCTCCCCCTCTTGACCCTCCTCCCTGTGGAAAAGAAGACACACAAAGACACGTGGCATCAATACCCATCAACGCACATCAGCATGTCTCAACACGGCTCGACATGCATCAACATGCATCAACGCATGTCTCAACACGCTTCAACGCGTGTCTCAGCACGACTCAACACGCATCAACACAGTCTCAACATGCATCAACGCATGTCTCAACACGCGTCAACATATGTCACAACCAGCTTCAACGTGCTTCAACATGCATCAACACACATCTCAACACGTGTCTCAACATGTGTCTCACCACGCTTAAACACTCATCAGCACGTGTCTCAACACGCATCAACACGCGTCAACACGCACCAACACGCGTCTCAACACGCATCAACACTCGTCTCAATATGCGTCAGGATGTAAACAGACCAGCTCCGGACGATGTCTGAGTGATCGGATCTCAATGTATCCTCAGTCCGTTCACACCTGCATTCATCACCCATGATGCATGTTGAATGCAGGTGTGAACGGGTCCGGAGTTGAGCTCTTATTTAATGTGATCGCAGAGAAACCGACAGGAACAGAAGGAAAGAGTGTGGGGGCGCCACATGTAACACGGTCCCCAACTGGAGTCGAACCAGGGACACGATTCTTCTCATCTGAAAACGTCCCTCTTGTCGATGTTAAAGTCCGGCTGGACGTGCGGTGCTCAGAGCATTTGGGGTCAATGTTGGACAAAGTTGAACTTTGCTGCAAAGCCTGGCAGAAGTGGCCATATTGTGTCCGTCTCCACCAGGACTACAGGTGTCACTTTGCTGCCTGTCAGAACCACACAAGAGTTTGTCTGAAGCACACTGAGGCTTTTATTGTGAAGCAGCTGTAGAACGTGTTGAGTAACGGTCGCTGATGGTGTCCCTGAACGCACCAACAGGAAGTTTTCAGCCTGGGTTCTGAACCACACGATCTTTAAACTACAGTGCTGACAGATGATTTCGTCTCCGCAGCAGGTTTGTAGATGGGATCAATGTGGAGAGTCAGCTGATCCAGGTGGTTGTAAACAGGAAGTGATCCACTTCTTTATGCTCTTTCACAAACACAAACATATATAATATCCTGAACTATCAAAACTTCTGTTTTCTTACTTGGAACGTTTAATTTCATATTTTATTTATCATTGTTTTTTAATCAGCTTTGCTTTTGCTCTGGTAAATTATTCGATTGATTGTTCTGTGTATAAAATGAAAAGTTCCCAGAGGATTATCCTCTAATTATCATTAATAGATTAAAGGAGGTTTTTCATTGATATAAAATGTTTAGATTATTATAATCTGTGGCATCATTGAGTTCAGTCAGTTTGAGTCAATTCATTAATTAGTAAATTTGTCTGCAACAATAAATTATCATGCAAAAATGCCAAATAATTACTTAAAATATTTATTTACTTTTAATATTTTACAGTTTGAAGACTGGATTTATCAATCCTTCAAAAAATAAAGCATGAATCCATAATAAAAATAATTTTTATCCTGAAAACGTATCTGCAGATTAAACTACGACAAACTAAATCAAAGTTATTTTTATTAATATCACTTGGGATTTCTTCCCCTTTTTGTGCACAACAAGGATTTTATATATCGTTCTAGTTTAGAAAACACGTTAAAGACCTTTTGTATGTTGCTGCAGATTATCTGAGAAACAGGAAGTGATGCTGAACAGACGTGTTGATGCTGAGCTACAGACGCCATCTTTACTCACAGAGAACCAGCTGCTGGATCAGTACTGATCCTGATCCAGACCAGCACTGATCGGGGTCCAGATGGTCCGACTCATTCACAAACATGAACTTTATCTGCCTGAAATCAGTAACGTGACCTCAGAGAATCGATTATGCCGCTGATCGATCTGTCGGTCACAAGGAAATTGATCGCAGATGATTTGATACTTAATCATTCGTTTTTAACACTTCACTTTACTTTAAATCTTTTTAAAGTGAATCTCTTGGTTTCAGATGTTTTGACATTTGTCAATTAATCAAAAAAATATCCAGCAGATTAATCGATAATTAAAACAATTTGTAGTTGCAGCCCTATAACCAAAATGTCTGGGTGCACATCCCTGTTCTTCTTTATTTCTACAGGCCGAAGGTGTAAAACTTTTGAATTTCACTAAAAAGGCAAATTAAAACATTACAAGATTTCATTTTTCTGACCCCTCAGACTCGTCATGAGCGCCTTGTTGGGGTCTGGACCCTCTGCTTGGGAACCCCAATGTGTGTGTGTGTGTGTGTGTCTGTGTGTGTGTGTGTGTGTGTGTGTGCGCGCGCAGGTGGAGGTGAAGCAGCGGGAACAGGAAGTGACCCCCCCCCAACACACACACACACACACACACACACACACACACACACACACACAGGGCGTCCCGTACACAGAGTCACAGGTTCGACTCCAGCCTGAAGCCCTGACACACACACACACACACACACACACGCGCGCGCGCACAGCTGCCTGCTAGAGGGTAATAATCAGTTTAAGCCGGGGGGGGGGTTCCGGGCTGTGTGTGCGTGTGTGAAACGGGGGGTTGACCCGGGTTGACCCGGGTTTGTTGACCCGGGTTTGGTAACCCGGGTAACTCCAGCAGTCTGAACCCGCCGGACTCTCAGTGTTTGCTACCGAGCTAGCAGCCTGTTAGCTCCCCGCTGTGTGACGGAGGCGGGCGGACACTCCGCCGGTGACCGGGGCCGGTGACCGGGGCCGGTGACGGGGGCCGGTGACCGGGGCTGTGCTGTTAGTGACGGACTCGCCGCCGCCGACCCCCGGCCGGACTTTCCGGGGAGTTGTGTGTGAGTCCGAGCGGCCCGGCGGCGCTCCGGCTACAGCAGCTAAAGTACACACTTAGCAGTAAGTTGGTGACGTATTCCCGCTAACCCCGCTCGGCCGAGACAGGCCGGGCCGGAAACCAGCGCGCTTTTACTTCAATAAAACACACGACACAAAACGGTCGGCGGCGGCCGGAGGCGGCGGCAGCGGCGGCGCTTAACGGAGGATAAAATGTAAAAACCCACTTACAGTCTCTCCTCTCCGCTCTCCACGGCGGCCATTTTTATTTAAATAAATAATTTTATATTAAAAAAAAGCCTCCAAACATCTCTGCTCCCTCCTGCTGCACCCCGCCCCCTCCGACTCCATTTCCAACCGCCGTCAGTGACCAAACACCGCGAGATCTGCACCAAGATCAGGTCAACACAGCGCAGGGGCGGCGTAGTCCCGCGAGATCTGAACTCCCAACTGTCACGCTGAGGCGTTCAGGGCGCGCTCTGAAATCTGTAAAAACAATAAACAGAATCTTTTTCACACATCGAATCTTTATTGAGTTTAAAACATAAAACTGAAAACATTACTGTCAAGATAAAATAAATAAACTCAATACAAGATTCACTCAAATACATTCATGACAAACACAATATTGATTAACACAAAACATATTAGGGCAGAAAAAATACAGTTATAGTGGTCATAATAATATGTTTTATCAGTGTTTGTGGACACTTACTCACCTACACACCAGGACACCTGGACACCTACACACCAGGACACATACACACCACGACACCTACACACCTGGACACCTGGACACATACACACCACGACACCTACACACCTGGACACCCGGACACATACACACCACGACACCTACACATCAGAACACCTGGACACTTACACACCAGGACACCTACACACCTACACACCAGGACACCTACACACCTACACACCAGGACACCTACACACCTGGACACCTACACACCTACACACCAGGACACCTACACACCAGGACACCTACACACCTGGACACCTACACACCAGGACACCTACACACCTACACACCAGGACACCTGGACACCTACACACCAGGACACATACACACCACGACACCTACACACCTGGACACCCGGACACATACACACCACGACACCTACACATCAGAACACCTGGACACTTACACACCAGGACACCTACACACCTACACACTAGGACACCTACACACCTACACACCAGGACACCTACACACCTGGACACCTACACACCAGGACACCTACACACCTACACACCAGGACACCTACACACCAGGACACCTACACACCTGGACACCTACACACCAGGACACCTACACACCTACACACCAGGACACCTACACACCTGGACACCTACACACCTGGACACCTACACACCAGGACACCTACACACCTACACACCAGGACACCTACACACCAGGACACCTACACACCTGGACACCTACACACCAGGACACCTACACACCTACACACCAGGACACCTACACACCTGGACACCTACACACCTGGACACCTACACACCAGGACACCTACACACCTACACACCAGGACACCTACACACCAGGACACCTACACACCTGGACACCTACACACCAGGACACCTACACACCTACACACCTGGACACCTACACACCAGGACACCTACACACCTACACACCAGGACACCTACACACCAGGACACCTACACACCTGGACACCTACACACCTGGACACCTACACACCAGGACACCTACACACCTACACACCTACACACCAGGACACCTACACACCTACACACCTACACACCAGGACACCTACACACCTGGACACCTACACACCAGGACACCTACACACCAGAACACCTACACACCAGAACAACTGGACATTTACACACCTGGACACCTACACACCAGGACCTGTTGGACCAGCAGGTGGCAGCACAGAGAACATGCAAAGTTTCTGAACAGCTGATCTTTGATGTCTGGGCTTATTGTGCCTCAACTCTACAGGTGTGTTAACATCAGCAGACAGGTGACAGAACTCCTCCTCATCTCACACCTGAAGACTCTTTGATATCAGACCAGAATAAAGACTCCAGGCATCAGATAGATCCAAGAGCAGGGCCACAGCAGTTCTGTCAAAACCAAAAGTTATTTAAATAATATTAAGAAACTAATTGAATTAATTAATTCATGTGGGTCCTGAGTGTCTGTGTGCTCTGTACCTGATGGAAACAAATCAACAGGTCTGGGGAGACATTTGGCCCCCTGATGAAAGCTTTTCCTGAGACGACTATAGATAGACTCATGTAAAGTCCACCATGTGTGACCTGCTATTAAACATATCATACTGATCCCACATTAGTGTGGAGCAGGAACATGGGGGCAGTAGACGGCTGCAGTCACAGATCCAGACTCTACAGCTCCAGAGGCACAAACACCTGCAGGAAGAGAGAAAGCTCCAAACTACAGGAAGAGGTGGAGTTAGTAACATGCAGTAATGGGATAAGAATGAGGAGAGAGGAGCTCAGTGCATCATGGGAAATCCCCCGGCAGTCTAGGCCTATAGCAGCATAACTAAGGGATGGTTCAGGGCTCACCTGAGCCAGCCCTAACTATAAGCTTTATCAAAGAGGAACGTTTGAAGCAGACTCTTAAATGAGGAGAGGGGGTCTGCCTCCAGAACCCAAACTGGGAGCTGGTTCCACAGGAGAGGAGCTTGATAACTAAAGGCTCTGGCTCCTGTTCTACTTTTAGAAACTGTAGGAACCACAAGGAACCCTGCGTTCTGTGAGGGTAGTACTATAGTGGGGTAATACGGTACTATGAGCTCTTTAAGATATAATGGTGCCTGACCATTAAGAGCTTTGTAGGTGAGGAGGAGGATTTTAAATTCTATTCTGGATTTCACAGGGAGCCAGTGCAGAGAAGCTAATATAGGAGAAATATGTTCTCTTTTGCTGGTTCCTGTCAGTACACGTGCAGCAGCATTCTGGATCAGCTGGAGAGTCTTTAGAGACTTATCGGGGCAGCCTGATAATAAGGAATTACAATAATCCAACCTAGAAGTAACAAATGCATGGACTAGTTTTTCTGCATTTTTGAGACAGGATATGCTTGATTTTTACAATGTTACATAGATGGAAGAAGGCAGTCATTGAAGTCTTTTTTATATGGGTATTAAAGGACATGTCCTGATCAAAGGTTACTCCTAGATTCCTTACAGTGGTGCTAGAGGCCAGGGCAATGCCATCTAGAGTAACTATATCTATAGATAATGTGTCTTGCAGGTGTTTGGGACCAAAAACAATAACTTCAGTTTTGTCAGAGTTTAACAACAGAAAATTGCAGGTCATCCAGTCCTTTATGTCCTTAATGCCTGAAGTTTGGTTAACTGATCGGTTTCATCTGGCTTTATTGATAGATATAAATGAGTATCATCTGCATCGCAGTGGAAGCAAGAATTGAGCATCAATCAAATCAGAAAAGTGCAAAACTTTTTGGTAAGATGCAGAAAACTTCTATCATGACGAGCAGGATTTTCTAAAAGCATGAACAATACAGAGATACAATTTCTTCTTCTATTGTTGTTCTTCATACCACAGTTATACGCCCATTACCACTGTGTCATTAGCAACAACAACAGGAACACTCATGTCATGCCCTTTATCTACAACACACATCATACAACACACTTCATACAACACGCTGATTGGGAAAAGGATAAAAGCTTTATGAAAATTCAGTTCCTTTTTTAATCAGAATCAGACTTTATAGTAGTAGTTCATGTGTCCAATGATTTGTTACAGCTATTGGATGTAAATATCATGTAATATATAAAGTGTACAGATGCACCTGAGTTCACTCAGATAAGCACGCAGTCCAAATGTTCACAGTAACAGCTGAGGGAATTAATTCAAAGGAATACACTTACTGGAAACAAAGGTCTGCGTTCCAATGATGGCCCCAAACAAAAATGGTGAAAAAACCCCCAACCCGTGGTGGTCCTGAGGACCCTGCTTGGTCATAGTGATCCCCAAAAGGTCTGCTGATCATCCAATCAGCTGAACTGTCTTAAAGCTGTTGATTTGTCGTATCAGGTGCTCCTGCTTGGTGTGATCATGGTTCAGTTGTGAGACGTCCCCCCCAGGCCCAGAGGTGGGAGTCCGCCTCATCAAGGTTGTTTATTTATCAGTGTGTAAAATAGATTATTGTTAATGATTTAATTTTGTTTATCTGTTTTATTATTATCCTCAACAAACCACAAAGTCAGAAATATCTCAGTTTGAACTGAGGGAAGTCCCCCCCCCACCCCACCCACCCACACACACACACACACACACACACAAACTCATTTGTTTGTGTGTCAGGGTGTGACGTCAGGCTACTGAAGGAACTTCACACTTGCCGTAGTTCAAACAGGAAATTAGTCACTTGAGTCAAAGCAGAGAGAAAGTCAGTCAGGACTTCCTTTGAAAAAGTAAAAGTCCCCACAGACGTAGTGAACATTAGATGTTATATATATTATATATATTATATAGACATTCTATATCGTACTATATTGTGTTAATATCGATCTAAATCTATAAAACGTCTAACTAATCATTGAGGGAAATCATTAATAACCAGTCACTGAAATTTCAAACAAACAGACTTGTATATAATATATATACAACAGAAAGAAATGAAAGTCATTCATTTTGGGAATAAATATTTCCACTATTTGATTCTAACTTTATCTTTAAGTTTAATGTCATTTTGTTGATGCACTTGTCTTTTCTGAGCATCTCGAAACTCTGCAGATACGTTTTACTGAAGGAGGGACAGACGGACTCTTAGCTCCGAACATCTTCCACAACATACACAGAACGGCACGCTTCTTACCACAAAATTCTATTCCAGATAATATTTCATTCCTGTATCTTCACTTCTGTAATATTTGTCTTAGATCCTGTTTTACTTTTACTGAAGATTTTAATTCACTGTTATTGATGTTCATGTGACAAAGTACTTAAAGCTTAAAAAACTTCAACTTCTCTAAAGTCTCAAGATATATGTATACGTACATACATAAGTATACATATATGTATATAGATAAATGTATATTGATATATGTATACATATGTAAATATAAATATATGTATACATATATGTATATAGATATATATACTGAACCTGATTCTAACTAATAAAGAAGTACATTTAACATCCCACAGTGGATTTATTGAGTCACTTTATTGTGAAATGTGTGGACACTGCAGATGTTTGTCAGCAGCAGTAACATCTGGCACTGAAGTGCTTCACAGAACTTCCTTCCCTTATTCTCAGGTTCATTAATGAGCCTTTTGTTTGTACTTTAAATGTGTTTTAAATGTGTTTCCTGTGAGAAGCTGCTCTCTGTCTCCACTCACAGTGACAGTCTCTGTGTACTTGTCCTCGGTCCTCCTCATTGTCACTCTGACCCACTTCCTGTCTTCTGTCCTTCCCCTGTGTCCCTCTGACCCACTTCCTGTCTTCTGTCCTTCCCCTGTGTCCCTCTGACCCACTTCCTGTCTTCTGTCCTCCTCCTGTGTCCCTCTGATCCACTTCCTGTCCTCGGTCCTCCTCCTGTGTCCCTCTGATCCACTTCCTGTCTTCTGTCCTCCTCCTGTGTCCCTCTGACCCACTTCCTGTCTTCTGTCCTCCTCCTGTGTCCCTCTGATCCACTTCCTGTCCTCGGTCCTCTTCCTGTGTCTCTCTGACCCACTTCCTGTCTTCTGTCCTCCTCCTGTGTCTCTCTGACCCACTTCCTGTCTTCTGTCCTCCTCCTGTGTCTCTCTGATCCACTTCCTGTCCTCGGTCCTCTTCCTGTGTCTCTCTGACCCACTTCCTGTCTTCTGTCCTCCTCCTGTGTCTCTCTGACCCACTTCCTGTCTTCTGTCCTCCTCCTGTGTCTCTCTGATCCACTTCCTGTCCTCGGTCCTCTTCCTGTCCTCGGTCCTCTTCCTGTGTCTCTCTGACCCACTTCCTGTCTTCTGTCCTCCTCCTGTGTCTCTCTGACCCACTTCCTGTCTTCTGTCCTCCTCCTGTGTCTCTCTGATCCACTTCCTGTCCTCGGTCCTCTTCCTGTCCTCGGTCCTCTTCCTGTGTCTCTCTGACCCACTTCCTGTCTTCTGTCCTCCTCCTGTGTCTCTCTGACCCACTTCCTGTCTTCTGTCCTCCTCCTGTGTCCCTCTGATCCACTTCCTGTCCTCGGTCCTCTTCCTGTGTCTCTCTGACCCACTTCCTGTCTTCTGTCCTCCTCCTGTGTCCCTCTGATCCACTTCCTGTCCTCGGTCCTCTTCCTGTGTCTCTGTGACCCACTTCCTGTCTTCAATGGCTTTTATTTTTGAAGAGGAGTAACCGGAAGCGGCTCTTATTGCAGCGGGCTTGAGCAGGAAGCGGGCGGAAGCAGAGGAGCTGAACTTGTGAGTCTGTAAAGTCTGTAAACTCTTTAAAGTTGGTCCCCGGTCTGTTCCGGACTGTCGCGGAGTGACGGGCAGACCCGGGTCCCGGAGCGGCGGGTCGCTGTTAGCTGTTAGCTGTTAGCCTGTGAGCTTCAGAGTGACGGAACTTCATTAAAGATGTCGGCAGGAGAGCTGGGGGGGCCGTTTCTCCACCAGCTGCCGTCCTCCGTCCTCTGGGACTTCTGCCGGGTCATGGACGGACTGTCAGACCTGGACTGGACCAGCTTCGGTGAGTCAGAACCAGAACTAACCGTTCACACCCAGTTTGTTCACTTCAATAAAGAACTAGTTAAAATATTCAAATGTCAAAGACCCCCCCACACTGACTGACAGGTAGACCAGGAGACCAGGACGCTGTAGTACAGGGTTCAGGTCTCAACAGTCAGGAAGAGACCAGATCAGATCAGGATTTAATCTGGAGGAGTCCAAATACGGATCGATGTGGTCCTGAGTTCAGATTTATAATCTGTCTCTCCCTCTGTCTGTCTGTCTGTCCTGCCTGTCTCTCTGCCTGCCTGTCTGCCTGTCTGTCTCTCTGCCTGTCTGTCTGCCTGTCTCTCTCTCTGCCTGCCTGCCTGTATCTCTGCCTGTCTGTCTGTCTCTCTGCCTGTCTGTCTCTGTCTCTCTGCCTGTCTGTCTCTCTCTCTGCCTGTCTGTCTGCCTGTCTCTCTCTCTGCCTGCCTGCCTGTATCTCTGCCTGTCTGTCTGTCTCTCTGCCTGTCTGTCTCTCTCTCTGCCTGCCTGCCTGTCTCTCTGCCTGTCTGTCTGTCTCTCTGCTTGTCTCTCTCTCTGCCTGCCTGTGTGTCTCTCTGTCTGCCTGCCTCTCTGTCTGCCTGTCTGTCTCTCTGTCTGCCCGTCTCTCTGTCTGTCTGCCTGTCTGTCTCTCTGTCTGCCCGTCTCTCTGTCTGTCTGCCCGTCTCTCTGTCTGTCTGCCTGTCTCTCTCTCTGCCTGCCTGTGTGTCTCTCTGTCTGTCTGCCTGTCTCTCTCTCTGCCTGCCTGTGTGTCTCTCTGCCTGTCTGCCTGTCTCTCTCTCTGCCTGCCTGTGTGTCTCTCTGTCTGTCTGCCTGTCTCTCTCTCTGCCTGCCTGTGTGTCTCTCTGCCTGCCTGCCTGTCTCTCTCTCTGCCTGCCTGTGTGTCTCTCTGCCTGCCTGCCTGCCTGCCTGCCTGCCTGTCTGCCTGCCTCTCTGTCTGCCTGTCTCTCTCTCTGCCTGCCTGCCTCTCTGTCTGCCTGTCTCTCTCTCTGCCTGCCTGCCTGTCTCTCTCTCTGCCTGCCTGCCTCTCTGCCTGCCTGTCTCTCTCTCTGCCTGCCTGTGTGTCTCTCTCTCTGCCTGCCTGTCTCTCTCTCTGCCTGCCTGTCTCTCTCTCTGCCTGCCTGTGTGTCTCTCTGCCTGCCTGCCTGTCTCTCTCTCTGCCTGCCTGTCTCTCTCTCTGCCTGCCTGTGTGTCTCTCTGCCTGCCTGCCTGTCTCTCTCTCTGCCTGCTTGTCTCTCTCTCTGCCTGCCTGTGTGTCTCTCTGCCTGCCTGCCTGTCTCTCTCTCTGCCTGCCTGTGTGTCTCTCTGCCTGCCTGTCTCTCTCTCTGCCTGCCTGTCTCTCTGTCTGCCTGTCTCTCTGCCTGCCTGTCTCTCTGCCTGCCTGCCTCTCTGTCTGCCTGCCTCTCTGTCTGCCTGTCTCTCTCTCTGCCTGCCTGCCTCTCTGTCTGCCTGTCTCTCTGACTGCCTGCCTCTCTGTCTGCCTGTCTCTCTCTCTGCCTGCCTGCCTCTCTGTCTGCCTGTCTCTCTGTCTGCCTGCCTCTCTGTCTGCCTGTCTCTCTCTCTGCCTGCCTGCCTCTCTGTCTGCCTGTCTCTCTCTCTGCCTGCCTGTGTGTCTCTCTGCCTGCCTGTCTTTCTCTCTGCCTGCCTGTCTCTCTCTCTGCCTGCCTGTCTCTCTCTCTGCCTGCCTGTGTGTCTCTCTGCCTGCCTGCCTGTCTCTCTCTCTGTCTGCCTGCCTCTCTGTCTGCCTGTCTCTCTCTCTGCCTGCCTGTCTCTCTGTCTGTCTGCCTGTGTGTCTCTCTGTCTGTCTGCCTGTGTGTCTCTCTGCCTGCCTGCCTGTCTCTCTGTCTGTCTGCCTGTCTCTCTCTCTGCCTGCCTGTGTGTATCTCTGCCTGCCTGCCTGTCTCTCTCTCTGCCTGCCTGTCTCTCTGTCTGTCTGCCTGTGTGTATCTCTGCCTGCCTGCCTGTCTCTCTCTCTGCCTGCCTGTGTGTCTCTCTGCCTGCCTGCCTGCCTGTCTGTCTGCCTGTCTCTCTCTCTGCCTGCCTGTGTGTCTCTCTGTCTGCCTGTCTCTCTGTCTGTCTGCCTGTCTCTCTCTCTGCCTGCCTGTCTCTCTGTCTGTCTGCCTGTGTGTCTCTCTGTCTGTCTGCCTGTGTGTCTCTCTGTCTGTCTGCCTGTGTGTATCTCTGCCTGCCTGCCTGTCTCTCTCTCTGCCTGCCTGTGTGTATCTCTGCCTGCCTGCCTGTCTCTCTCTCTGCCTGCCTGTGTGTCTCTCTGCCTGCCTGCCTGCCTGTCTGTCTGCCTGTCTGTCTGTCGTAGCCTCCGAGGTCCTCTGTGATCAGACTGCCTTGCGATTGGCTGAGAGGCGGGAGAGGCGGACCGACTGGGTGATGAACCATTGGGTGAACAGGAACGGTCGTGTGGTGGAGCTGATCGACCTGTTGGAGCGTCTGCAGCTGCTCCGCCCCCGTGATGTCATCCTGGACTGTGAGTAGGCTGACCTCTGATGACCTCTGTGGGGTCAGAGGTCAAACACTGGCAGCATTCACAGCAGACCAGGCGTCAGTCCTCCCGCTCAGGTCAGCGGGGGAGGCCGAAAGGAACGCTGCGGCGGCCAATCACGTGAGCCCATGTGCTCAGGGTCCTGCGTGTAGAGAATAAAACGCAAAGGCCGAACTTCACGTAGAACTACTTCTGTTGTGTATTCAAGGTGTTTATACCTTTTTAATATGAGGAAATATTCTCATCGGGAAAACGGCAATATTCTGAAGTGATTGTGTCGTACGTGATGACGTCGTACGTTACGCACAGAAACAGCACAGGGCTGAAAGTGTTCATTCAACACAAGCTGTCAGCTCCGGAGTGAGACGCGGCCGCGCCGTCGCTCCACCGGCTGAAGCCTTCAAATACTCAGTTACCATGACAAAGGTGGAGGCTTCGGATCATCCGGTCGGCCATATAAAGAACTATTTTTACTGAACTTCTGAAGGCAAACTGCTGACACACATAAAACTTTAACTTGCAGTTTTGTCATATTGTCAAGAATATATTTATCGCAGAAATACCTGGAAATATCGTGATTTTCTTTCAGGGCCAAATCGCCCATCGCTGCTGTTTTCATATACACATACATACATATATATGTATATGTATGTATGTGTATGTATGTGTATGTGTGTGTGTGTGTATATATATATGTACGTGTGTGTGTGTGTGTGTGTGTATATATATGTACGCCACCACTAGCCCGTCATGTGGTCACTCTCACACTGCCACACAACCCTGATTTGGTCTGAATGCAGCCTCTCTCTCTGCAGGGACGTCCAGTCTGAAGCCTTCCTCTCCTCCTCCTCCTCCTCCTCCTCCTCCTCCTCCTGCTCCTCCTGCTCCTCCTGCTGCTCCTGCTGTCTCTCTCTCTCAGTTTGACCCCCCTCCAAAACAGTCTGAGGCCCCGCCCACACTGAGCACCTACAAATTGAGCAGGAGAGGTAACACACACACACACACACACACACACATCACACACACATCACACACACATCACACAGTAACACACACACACACATCACACACACATCACACACACACACACACACACACACACACATCACACACACATCACACACACATCACACACACATCACACAGTAACACACACACACACATCACACACACATCACACACACACACACACACACACATCACACACACATCACACACACATCACACAGTAACACACACACACACATCACACACACATCACACACACACACACACACACACACATCACACACACATCACACACACATCACACAGTAACACACACACACACATCACACACACACACACACACACACACACATCACACACACATCACACAGTAACACACACACACACACACATCTAAATATGTGTTTTTTGTGTTTTGGAACTTGTCGCCTTTGTTCAGTAGATGAAGGAGGAGGAAGACTCCTCCCCAGACCGGCCCCGCCCCCCTCCAGTCTGCAGTCTGACCTCCACCGCCCCCCCCAGGTAACACACACACACACACACACACACACACAAACAGCATGGTGTTGCTAATGATGAATATTATAAGAATAATAATGATGATGTCGTCCCTCAGCCCCCCCCGGTGGCCGCCTGCAGCAGCGGGGGGGTGATGTGCTGGTCATATGAAGAGGTGCATGCTGGGACGGAGGGGTTCTCCCCTGCCCTGCAGGTGGGGGAGGGGGGGTTTGGAGTCGTGTACAGAGCGACTCTGAGGAACACCGACTGTGCTGTCAAGAGACTCAAACAGGTCAGCCAATCACAGCGCAGATCAGACATGACTCACTGCGATAGGGTGGAGCTTTAAGATACGGTCACATGACTCTTCTGTTCATCAAACAGGAAGTGATGCCCATTTCTGATGCAAGTGAATATTGATCAGAGTGATCAGAGACAGTGTGATCGCTGATTATGATCGATGAGTGTCTAATCACGGCACAGCAGCATTTCTATTGGTCCAAGATGACCTCAGTCAAACTGAAACAGGCATCAGTACAAGTGTCATGTGACCATAACTTCATAGTTCTGCATCACGGTATATTTCTATGTTCCGGTGAAACAAATCAATAGTTACAGACGCAGCCTGGAAGTTTGATCTGCGTCACTGACAGGAAGTGGTCCGTGATTGGTCAGTGCTGTTGTTGTTGTAGGACGGTCTGCTGGACTGGACTCTGCTGAAGGAGAGCTTCCAGACTGAAGTGGACCAACTGACAAAGTGAGTCCTTGTGTTCCTTAAGAACAATATATTGATCACTGATCAATAAGCAGTGACTTTATACATACAGTGAGATCACACATGTGACATCACACCTTCTTCTTCTTCAGGTTCAGACATCCAAACATCGTAGAGCTGCTGGGTTTCAGTGAAGGACGAGGATCAGTGTGTCTCATATACAGCTACATGGACCACAGATCACTGGAGGACCAGATACACAACGTAACACTCACAACACACAGATACACAACGTAACACTCACAACACACAGATACACAACGTAACACTCACACAACACACAGATACACAACGTAACACTCACACAACACACAGATACACAACGTAACACTCACAACACACAGATACATAACGTAACACTCACAACACACAGATACACAACGTAACACTCACACAACACACAGATACACAACGTAACACTCACAACACACAGATACACAACGTAACACTCACACAACACACAGATACACAACGTAACACTCACACAACACACAGATACACAACGTAACACTCACACAACACACAGATACACAACGTAACACTCACAACACACAGATACACAACGTAACACTCACACAACACACAGATACACAACGTAACACTCACAACACACAGATACACAACGTAACACTCACACAACACACAGATACACAACGTAACACTCACACAACACACAGATACACAACGTAACACTCACACAACACACAGATACACACTGTATTATCAGAAATTGTAAAATGTTGTGTGTGTGTGTGTGTGTCTTCAGGAGTGTGTGTCCCTCTCGTGGTCTCAGAGAGTCGGTGTCGTTGAAGGAGCTTCAACAGCTCTGCAGTTCCTCCACTTCCCCCCCGATGGACACAAGCCGCTCATCCACGGAGATGTCAAGAGGTTAACGCCACATGATGTCACACGACATCATACCACATGATATCATGCAACGTCATAGCACATGTTGTCACATGACGTCATAACACCTGAATGAATGTCCTCTTTGTCCTTCTAACACCCTGTTCCAGTCTGACCCGGGTTCCAGTCTGATCCAGTTCCAGTCAGACCTGGTGTCTTAAGTCTTTGTCTTTGTGTGTCTGCAGCTCAAACATCCTGTTGGACCGTCATCTGGTGGCAAAGTTGGCGGACTTCGGTCTGGCTCGGTTTGCATCTTGCGGCTCGTCGGGACGCTCAGGGGCTCAGACGGTATCAGTCGGTAAAACGGCGACAGTTAGAGGAACGCTGGCTTACCTGCCTGAGGAGTACGTGAGAGACGGACAGCTGGGGACTGCTGTGGACGTCTACAGTTTCGGAGTGGTGAGACGCTGCAGGGGCTAATGGTGTGAGGATGTGTAGGCAGGTTACCTGTACAGTCATGTTCGTTTGTCAGCATTTATACAGCTGTCCTGATCCCTTGTGTGTGTGTGTGTGTGTGTGTGTGTGTGTGTGTGTGTGTGTGTGCGTGTGTGTTTCAGGTGCTGTTGGAGGTCCTGACTGGTCGTCGAGCTCTGGAGAAAGACAAAAAGTCAGGAGAGAGATACCTGGTCAGAACACACACACAGCACAATAATATTAAAACATTCTTTAAATGTGCTGTGGTGGTTGGCTCAGTGATCAGTGGTTCTGGTTCTGGTTGTGTAGAAGGACCTGGTGGAGGAGGTTGAGGACAGTCCAGCTGGTTCGTCTGCAGCAGCCTGGAGGAAACAGCTGGACCACCGGCTGATCACAGGTTGGGGTGTGTGTGTGTGTGTGTGTGTGTGTGTGTGTGTGTGTGTGTCCTGATGGTGGCTGAGTCCTGCCTGTTTCCTGCAGCTGCTGTGTTAATGTTGTGTCTGCAGGGGGCGCTGCAGAGCCCGCCGGCTCTATGGACATGGTGGCTCTGGCTTGCAGGTGTTTGGACAAGAAGAGGAAGAAGAGACCGGTCATGACCAAGGTAAGAGACACACTTACAGGCTGTAGCCTGTAGAGGTCTAGTTTCCACCCGCCGTCCTCATCATGACGGCCATCTCCTCTGATGTTGATGTTGCAGTGATCATGTGATCATGTGACATACAGTCACATGATCACATGATCAGTGTTGGACCAGTCTGGTGTTCCTCAGGTTCTGTATTGGGTCCTCATGATGTTCTCCTCTCAGGTGTTTGACAAACTTCAGGAGATCCACAACACTGTGAGGAAGACTGGCTCCTCCTCCTCCTCCCAACCCCTCCATCACCCTCACCTTGAACCCCCCTCCCGGTCTTTGCCCAGACCCCCACGTTCCCTGGACTCCAATGTGGGAGCTCTGTCCCACCAGCTGTCCAAACTGGGACCACTGGAGGACACCTACCAGCCCCCCCAGTTATCCTCCTCCTCCTCCTCCTTCTGCTCCCTCACCCCTCCTCACCCGCTGCACTCCTCCTCTTCCCTCTCCTCCTCGTCCTCCTCATTTGCCGGTCCGTGTGAAACCGATGAGAGTCGAGGCTTCTCCCAGTACGACCTTCACTCCCAGTTCAGATCTAACGGGACCAGCTCCAGGTCTCTGTCTCCCTCCACCAGAGACCAGTATCACAGTTCAACTGGGCCCACAGAGTCCAAGTTCAGCCAGCCTTCTGTTCCCACTGAGGACCAGTACTTCCCTCCCCAGCCCAGCAGCACCAGGGGCAGGCCAGGGGCCCCCACAGGACCAGACACTAGAGGGCTGACCACAACAGGGGCCGCAGCAGGGCAGTATGTTGTCCCAGAATGCCTCTCTCCTGCGGGATCCCTGCAGTCGTCGTCCCCGGGGCCCTCAGGTACGTCAGCAGTTTGTTTTTAACCCCACGACCCTCTGAGGTGGCTCTGGAAATAATGGAGACATGGAGGAAGAGCTGGATGTAGGGTTGGTCTATTTGTTTGCTGGACTGAATGAACTAAAGTGTCTCTACTGTGTTCAGTCCAAAGGACCTCCAAGATGCAGCGTTTCCTGCAGAAGAAAACTCTGTACGAGGAGGGCGAGATTCAGACCCCCAAGCTGCTGTCGTCTGACGACCTCTGTACGTAGACACCTTTCATCATTTTATTAAGTCTTCATCGATTTTACAGATGTTTCTTCTAACATTTTTTCAGCTCGTCAAATGTCTTTGTGTCTTATTTGGTCTAATTATCTCGTTTAGAAACGCGACGAGACCTGTTTTCTCGTCTCGACTCGTCACGTGTCATCCCTTCATGTCTCATGTCCACACGTGTCTTCTCATCTCGTCACGTCTCGTGTTGTCTCGTCACGAGTCTTTTCTTCACGTCTCGTGTTGTCTCGTCACAAGTCTTTTCTTCACGTCTCGAGACGTCTCGTCACGAGTCTTTTCTTCACGTCTCGAGACGTCTCGTCTGTGATTTCATATCTTGTTGTATCTCATCTCATATTTCATGTGTGACCTCAGATGTAGGGAGGAGTTCTGTGGAGTTCAGAGGACCGGAGGAGAGCGACGAGCTGGTTTATCTTCCTGCTAAACACGACTGACTGTCAGTTCCGGCACAGACGTCCCACAGTGATGACCTCACACGGAGCTGCGCACTCTTTATCGCTATGTTTGTTTAAACTGCAGGAGGCCTCTGTGCCGCGCAGCGTCAGACTGTTGAATCCATTAACTGTTTCCAGAAACAAGGACTTGTTGGTTGTGAGACACAAAGTGATCCAGTTGTTTCTACGTTCATGTTAATCAACATTTGATGCAGCTGAAACCCTGAGATCAGTTTATACAGTCACAGACATCAGTGGCGCTGACTCACAGCAGCACAGATTTACACGAAGGCACGCCACCTTCATCACACCCATAATAACGTCATTTCGATATCTGCAAAGCTGACACTGTCATGTTTATTATTTATTAATTTCTGTTTAGGTTCAAACAGAAACATTTCATTATTTCTACTTCTCTGAAGTCCCATCTTTGGAGGATCAACTTCCTGTTACAGTGTTTTTAAATAAATCTAAATGTCAGGTTTATGTTTCTTTGTTTCCTTCATTGTCTCTCCAGAATACATCACAGCACAGGTGGAATGCCATATCCAGGGTTTCCCTGTATTTCTTTGAGACAAAGGTGGCAAACAGTTGGCGAACGTGTGTTGCACGTTTAGAGTGCTGTGTGAAAAAAATCACTATTTGACAGACGAAAGTGTCCATAAGTAGGTGAAAAATAAGCAGTGTACTGTTTAGTGTTACATCGATGACTTCAGACTGTGAAACTTCAAAAACAAATCCAAAGAAAAAAACAAACTCACTGTTCAGTCAAAAAGCAAAGGCAGGTCCAAAAACACACCTGCAGTACCGCCTGTCGCCACAGGTGTCGCCAAAGACACGTTCCACAAACATTCAGTTTATTTTGCAACCGTATGTTTAATTTGACATTTAAAGATTTCCATTCTGCAGTTTACTGATCGATATATCTTTGCCACGTCGTCAGTAGTATCGATCCAGTATTTGTCGAGTTTGTTGGATTAATTAATTATTTTCTCAGACTTTGTAATGAAACTTATTTCATCTACAGATCAGTTTTGCAGTCTTGTTAAAGGGTGTGTGTGTGTCTGATGGACTTATTGATAAGGGTCAGGATCAGTTTTGGCAGGTGGACTTATTGATAAGTCAGTATTAGTACTAATCAGCTGACTGTTAGCATTAGCACCTAGCCGCTGTGTGTGTTGTTTGGTTGCTGTTAGCAGCAAGATGGCGGCTCCCATCCCGGCGCACAGACCCCGGGCTCTGCGTGTTTAACAGCGGCTCTCGGCCTCCACAGTCCCCCCTCACACTGCTGCTTGGAGCAGCCGTGCAGCGCACCGACCCGCAGCTGGACGTTTATTTCTGTTCCCGCTGGTTCCTGTTAGCGGCTCCCGGCGGCTTCCTACCGACTGCACACAGCGCTGAGCGGGCTAAGATGGCGGACTGTGTCCCGCAGTCTCTGGGCTGAAGGCACACCGGCCCTGCGAGCCGCCGCCGCCGCCGCCCGGCCCCCTGCGAGCCGCCGCCGCCGCCCGGCCCCCTGCGAGCCGCCGCCGCAGGAGGATGTGTATCATCGGTTCAGTGAATCTGTTTAAAGATCAACGAGCTTTTGGCAGATTAACCGGCCACTTAGCCTAAGGAGCTAGTTAGCAGGCCATTTTAAACGATTTGACTCGCGGCTGGATCTGGATTCTCGGCCCCGCTGAGGACCGGCAGAGCGGGACCTGACAGCAGCCTCATGGCCTCCGAACCCGCGGTGCTGCAGCCCCGCTGGAAGCGCGTCCTGGGCTGGACCGGCCCGGTGCCGCGGCCCCGGCACGGACACCGGGCCGTGACCATCAAGGAGCTGATGGTGGTGTTCGGCGGAGGGAACGAGGGCATCGTGGACGAGCTGCACGTCTACAACACAGGTACCGGTTCACCTGGGCAACCTGTCCGGGTACCGGTTCACCTGGGCAACCTGTCCGGGTACCGGTTCACCTGGGCAACCTGTCCGGGTACCGGTTCACCTGGGCAACCTGTCCGGGTACATTTAGTCTGTGTACCAAGCGGGCTCCGTTGGCTCTGTTAATGCTAAATGCTGAGAGCTAAAACAACTTGTAAGATTATATACTGAAGATAACTTAGTTAACTTATTTAACTTGTAGTTACCCTGTAGTTACCCTGTAGTTAACCTGTTAACTTTGTGATAGTTGCTGCAGTCAGGAGCTTTAGCCTGCTATGCTAAGCTAGGTTAGCTAACAGAAATGGCGCGTTTTTACCGAAAACATTGTGACATCACACAGACACGCCCCCTGCCGCCGCGTCAGAAGGATGGAGGCACGAGGACATACCCCGGAAATACAGGACATATCCAATAATTTATTATTTTATTTGAACTTGTGTTTCAGAGACTTCAACATTTTTAGGTTTGTCACTAAGTTGTTGATTGTACTTTTCAGTTTGTTCCCGAGGGGAAGGTGGTTCTTTATATGCCCCCCCCCGAGATATTTCAGTGTGTAGTTTAATGAAGTGAACCTGTACACTGTCTGCCCCCCCACAGCGACCAACCAGTGGTTCATCCCTGCGGTAAGGGGGGACGTCCCCCCAGGCTGCGCCGCCTATGGCTTCGTGTGTGACGGGACGAGGCTGCTGGTGTTCGGCGGGATGGTTGAATACGGAAAATACAGCAGCGACCTGTACGAGCTGCAGGTCAGTGAAGTCACCACGGGGGGCAGGGCCTCGAGGCGCTGATGGCACAGCCTGCTCTCAGATCCCATATATTGGAGCTTTTCAGACATTTCTGGAGACAACAGTATATTAATATAGTTAATATGGGGACAACAACACATTTAAATATGAAGACAACTGTACATTTTATATTTTTAAGCCTCTCCCAGTCTCCATTGGTGGTCCATTGTTGATACACCTGGGCAGTCTGCTCAAGTACTGTGCTTTACGGTCTGTTGTGTCCCTCAGGCGAGTCGCTGGGAATGGAAACGTCTGAAGGCCAAGGCTCCAAAAGATGGCCCGCCCCCCTGTCCCCGCCTTGGACACAGCTTCTCTCTGATTGGCAGTTGCTGTTACCTGTTTGGAGGACTGGCCAATGACAGTGAAGACCCCAAGAACAACATCCCCAGGTAGGAAATATCACTGTCCTCAGGTACCTGAACCACTTCCACTGTGTGACCCAAATTGAGGTTATAGACCTGTACCTGTAGGTCCAGTTTCAGAGCACATGTTGTTTAGATGCAAACCCTGAGAAGAGACACCTTTCCCTCTCAGGTATTTGAACGACCTGTACTGTCTGGAGCTGCGGCCGGGCTCCAGCGTGGTCGGCTGGGAGATCCCGCTGACATCGGGTCCGCCACCGCCGCCCAGAGAGAGTCACACAGCTGTGGTGACGAGCAGCGGCGCAAACAGACTCATCATCTATGGAGGGATGAGCGGCTGCAGGCTGGGAGACCTGTGGGTGCTTGACATAGGTGAGACATATGCGAGACCAGCAGGTATACAGGTGGTGATTTCTACTAGCCTGGGAACCAGGTGAATCTGCAGCTCTTGTTGTATTTGCTCTGGCAGTTTGTCTGGCCCCTCTCCCACTCAAACTGATTTCCTTGGTACTGGTATCTGGCGAACCAATCACAAGCGTTTATCAAGTATGAGGCGGGTTTAATGCGATGACTGACAGAGAGGAGGATCGTTCAGGCATATTCGTAAATATCCAAGATGGCTGCTGATGCGTAGCGTTCCCCACATTTGTGAATTAGTCTGCCGAGGCCAGGCTATGTTTCTACGGGAACGTACTGTTTAAAAACGATGTTGTGAAGTCAAACGATCTGACTTCTATAGTTCATGAACATTTAGAGGTGGATATGTTTTTTTGCTTTAATATTCAGGTGTTTCCTTTAGTGTGTGTGTGTATATACTGTATATGTGTGGTATCAAACTAAACTGTGCCGACATCTGATTGCTTTCTCTTTGATGATGTCACAGACTCTCTGATGTGGAGTAAACCGGCCCTCGGTGGAACCGCCCCCGTCCCCCGCAGCCTGCATTCTGCCACCACCATCAACAACAAGTACTACTACACACATACTGTACACATACTGCACACACGCTTACTGCACACACGCTTACTGCACACATACATGCATCCTCACCTGTTTCTCTCTCTCTCTCCACCTGCCTGTCTCTCTCTCTCCACCTGCCCCCCCCCCGCCTGTCTGTTTTTCTGTCAGGATGTATGTGTTTGGAGGTTGGGTTCCTCTGGTGATGGATGATGTCAAAGTGGCAACTCATGAGAAAGAGTGGAAGTGTACCAACACACTGGCCTGCCTCAACCTGGGTAACACACACACTCACACTCCCATTCGCCCATTCAGGCATGTTACTCATGTCGTCACCCCAGAGTCGTGACATCAGGAAGATGACACTGCAGCATGACCGCCTGTCTGACCACCTGTCTGTCCGTGTAGACACAATGTGCTGGGAGACGGTCCTGATGGACAGTCAGGAGGATAATGTTCCCAGAGCTCGAGCAGGTCACTGCAGCGTGGCCATCAACTCCAGACTCTACATCTGGAGCGGCAGAGACGGATACAGGAAGGCCTGGAACAACCAGGTGTGCTGCAAGGACCTGTGGTACCTGGAGGCAGGTGAGGAGTACTATCTGATACCTGTAACACCTGGAAACAGGGGGGCACTACTGTCTGATATCTGTACTTGATTTAGTCTGACCTGATGGTACCTGTCTGTCCTCAGAGCGTCCCTGTGGCCCCTCTCGGGTGCAGCTGGTCCGGGCTAACACTTCATCCCTGGAGGTGAGCTGGGGGCCGTCACAGACCGCCGACACCTACCTGCTGCAGTTACAGAAGTACGACATTCCCGCCACACCTGCAGCCACCTCACCTGCCTTGAACCCCGTTCCCTCCGCTACACCTGGAGCCAGCTCCCCCAAGAGCCCCGTCACCATCGCCATGACACCAACTTACCAATCTGCCCCGCTGTCCGGCATCGCGCTGGTCCCCTCCCCCACTGCCTCCGTACCTGGAAGCCCATTGGCTGCTGCTGCCAAAGCACCAGGTAGATTTACACTGCAGTACAGGTCGATCTACAGGTAATAGATCAGGTAGATCTGAATGTTCCTCACCAGTCTCCTGTATTTCTGCAGCTGTCCTGAAGGTGGCAGCAGCTCCAGGTGCCGTAGGTGGAGCCTCCATTGTCACAGTGAGACAAGCCACACCCAAATCCCCGGTCGTAGGGACGACCCTTCCCACAGGTGTTCGTATGGTAGTACCTGCTCAGGCTGGCCAGGGGACGGTAAAGAGATCTTTTATGATTCCTATTTCTTAAGTCAAGGTCCACTTGCCTTTTCTCGAGCTTTAAACCACATTTTACGGCCTTCACCAACAGATGAAGTTTGCTCAGCTGTGATGGAGAAGGATCTGTTATCTCCATGACAACTGTTGTCATGTGTCACTGTCCTGGCATTTCCACCAGAAAATGTAAAAATGTGATGTCCCATAGTTATGTATATAGGTCACAGAGACATACTGTATATACACACAGACATGTTTCATGTATATACGTCTCTATGAGAGCGTTGGTGAGAGGAGTGTGGTGCATCGTTGTCATGGTAACCGTATCTATCTACCTCATGTCTCATTTACATGAAAACACAGAACATTATTATAATGAACGTAAACACCCAACATGGCTACCGATGGCACTCACAGCAGTCATTTAGAAACATGTTAGAAACTTTATTTAAAGTTTTGAGTTTGATGCAGCAGCTAGCTGCGCTAACGTTAGATATCAGGGACACTCCGGTCAGGTGAGATGAAGTCACGGACATAGTGCGTACAGGTATGTAGGAACGCAGGTAGGTCTTCCAATCATTTCATTCAGCTGAAATGTATGTGGTAGCTAAACAATCTCCATGACAACTGAGCATCTCCATCCGCTGGGGAACGCCACAGGGTGAAGCTGAAACCTCTGGAAAAGTTTCAGTAGGTGGACAATTTCTTGTGAAACTACTTTCACTGACAAGAATGAACTTTGACTGTCAACAGTTTAAATGTGTTCTCACACCTCCAACTTCCTTCCTGTCTGCTCTCAGCCAATAGGAAGCAGTCCTCAGATGAGCGGTATGGCAGCTTTGGCAGCGGCGGCGGCAGCGACTCAAAAGATTCCTCCATCTACAGCGGCGGTGCTGAACGTCCCTGCAGGAGCAACAATTGTAAAAACGGTGGCTGTGAGTCCAGGATCCAGCAGTCTGCCCGTCAGAGTGGCTGCTCCCGTTACAATGGTACACACAGTACACACTACAGCGCTGTTAGTACACACTGCAGTGTACACTGGGAATTTATCTGCCAGGGAACGATTAACTGATCACTTTAGTTTGTCCCCAAAGAGTGAACACAAGAGAAAACACACAGCACATAAAAACATTTTGATACAGTAGAAATAGACAGAAAGCCCACTAATAGTAAGTAAGGAAACTTTATTTGATCAGTTATCAGAAAGATACAGAATGAAGAAACATGGAGAAATGAACAGAATACCTGTGTCTCAGGTGAGCAACCCGGCCACTCGCATGCTGAAGACAGCTGCTGCTCAGGTGGGCGGGACCTCTGTGGTCTCCACCCCCGGGACCCCCAGCCGACCAATCATCACAGTGCATAAATCCGGCACGGTGACGGTCTCCCAGCAGGCGCAGGTGGTCACCACGGTGGTGGGCGGAGTCACAAAGACCATCACTCTCGTTAACAGTCCACTCAACGTGGGAGGCGGGGCTCTGGTGAGTGATGTCACCTGCTGCTCACTGAAGAAAAACTATATCAAACTAATAATGTCAATTATCTGTATTTAAACAAACTAACAGCCGCAACAATATCATCAATCAGAAAACACAACTATATACATATATAATAGATCAAAATGAATCTGCAACTATTTTGATAATCAATAAATCACAATTTTTCAAGAAAAGTTTGCCAAACATTCCCTCTTTCTGCTCTTAATCCCAAGTATATAAACAAAACGAATGACAGGAAAGTATTCTGGGATTTTCAGACTGTACAACAAACTACTAAAAATAAAAAACGCTTAAATGAAATTCATTAAAATGAATTTATACACATTAAACCGTTCATAGTAATTAATAAAAACCTGAACTGCCAAATCATAAAAACATTTGTTCAGAACATTTGTTCAGAACCTTTTTGATGCCATTATAAATTGACCTGATGACATCACTCCAACCTCTCTTTCAGATCGGTAACCTGGGTAATCTTGGCAACCTGGGGAAGGTGGTGTCATTGGTTCAGACCAAACCAGTTCAGAGTGGAGCGGTTACTGGTCAGGCTGGGAGCAGTCCAGTCACCCAGATCCTCCAGGTACACCCCCCTATATTAACACCTGTTGCCACCCTCGCATGTTACTACCTGTTACCCCCCCTTTAACAACCGTTGCGCCCCCCCTTGTCAGACAAAGGGCCCCCTCCCAGCAGGAACCATCTTGAAGTTGGTGACATCAGCAGACGGTAAACAGACCACCCTCCTCAGCACCGCGCAGGCCGGATCCACAACAACCAAACCCGGGACCACCATTATCAAGACCATCCCAGTGTCGGCGCTCACGGGGGGGGCAGGTACAGGTAAAACGCACACCTGAAAACCTGAGCTGCTTTGTTTTGAATTGGATGATTGACAGAGTGAAGCTCCTCCCAAACAGGTGCTAACAGTCCAATCAGGTTCCTGACCACCAAAATGGTGACAGCAGGAAGTGCTGGAAAAATCATCACCACCGTCCCCAAAATCACTGCAGCTGGCCATCAAGGGCTCACACAGGTAACACACACACACACACACACACAGGTTACACAAACACACACACTTGTACCTGCTGATATCGACCCGAAAACGTTTCAGGAAACGGTTCTGTGTGTGTGTGTGTGTGTGTGTGTGTGTGTGTGTGTTCAGGTGGTGTTGAAAGGAGCTCCGGGGACGCCCAGTACAATCCTCAGGACCGTTCCGATGAGCGGAGTCAGACTGGTTTCACCGGGAGCTGTCGGCACCAAACCCAACGTCACAACGCTGGTTGTCAAGGCAACCACAGGTAGGTGTAACACACCTGCACTGTGCCAGAGTTTTAAAGCCCTTAGAAACGTGGCGTCCATCAGGTGTGTTTGTGTCTCAGGTATGTCCAGTCTGGGGACAAGAACAGGAAATGTCTCCACCACGGTTACAGGAGGAGCTGTCGCTGTCGCCAACACCTCCCTGGCAACCATTGCCTCCCTTGCAAGCCAGGTTACCATGGCAACCACCACAGCATCAGGACCTAAACAGGTAACAACACTGAAAGCTGTGTACTGTAGTAATACTGTAGTTTTGTCTATGTACTGTAATACTGTAGTAATGTAGTAATACTGTAGTTTTGTGTCTGCAGGTGACTCTGATCACGACTCCCAGTGGTGCCGAGGCTCAGCCTCTGGTCCAGGATCTGCCCGTTTCCATCATGGCTTCTCCAACTTCAGAAGAACCTGGAAGTACCACAAGTACTTCTACTACTACTGCAGCAGGAGAGGCTGGAGACACTGCAGCTGCTACGGGTACAGAAACCACCACAACTGCTACCACTGCAGGTACTAGTGTTATTTCCAGTGTTAGTGTACAGGATACTCAGATAGTACCACTAGTACTGTTGTACTACCATCACAGTGCAGTGAATGTTTAGCTGTGTTGATGTTGTAGTGATGTTGGGCTGCTCCAACCCGCCCTGTGAGACACACGACACCGGCACCACCAACACTGCCACCGTCGCCAAGGCAACCATGGGTGGTAATGACAGAGCGTGCTCCAACCCGCCCTGTGAGACGCACGACACCGGCACCACCAATACCGCCACGGTCGCCTCCACCAGCATGAGCCGAGTGCTGCAGGTGAGCTGATTCAGGTGTTTTAACTGTACGTCCAACAACATTGCTGACAGCTGGACCGGGCACTCCAGAGAACATCAGTTAACAGGTGAACCATGCAGGTACAGCAGCTCCTGTCTGAACAGACGATAATGTTCAAGCATCTGACGTCTGGCGAGAGGAAGAAACTCCACAAATGCCTGTAAAATACAGCCAGTTAAGGAAGCTGAGTACAGTTTATAGTGATCTCCTGGATCATTGATCCTTCAGGTGATTCATCAGGTCTTGTGACCCCTCAATCTGAACATCAAACGATAATCGATCTGGTGGAAATTCTGCCTGATTTTAACCAGTTAGAGGTTAAAGTGTCTGCAGGTCAGAGCTGAGTCCCACTGGAAAAAACACTTTAGTAGATTATTAGAAAATATTTCCAAAGTTTCTACATTCTACTGGGACAAAAAAACAAATAATGTCATAAGACAAGATACAGGTTAAAAGCCTCCAGCCAAAGATACCTGTGGAGAAACAGATGTTTAACTTAAGACATTACACCTGATCAACGTGAAATAAAGACCTGATTTACTCCACGTGTCACAGGTCAACCTGCTCTGACAGGTAACAGGTGCCTCCTCTCTCCTCCTCAGGTGAGCTCTAACCAGCCCTCAGGTCAGCACTCTGCTCCTGTTCCTCCACAATCTGTCAGTCAGAACAGAGGGAACAACTGTTCAAACCCGCCGTGTGAGACCCACGAGACTGGAACCACCAACACCGCTACCACAGCTGGAGCTGGAGGATCCAGACAGGTGAGGGAACACCTGACTGCAGTCGGGTATGCTGATAATCATTGATCACTTAAACCTGTATGGAGACTGAACTCAGAGTGTTACTGACTCCAGGTATGTTCCAACCCGCCGTGTGAGACCCACGAAACCGGAACCACCAACACCGCTACCACAGCTACAGGTAACCTGCTGACACACAAGGATCTCACTCAGATCTGTTAATATTTAGTGTTTGAACACTGCACCTGTCATGGGGAGGTTCTCCCGGGGCGTTCAGCAGGAAGAGACGTCACTTTCTGTCCTCTGTGTCTGCAGCTCAGCAGGGTGGAGATGGTCTGCAGGGAGACTCCACAGACCCCTCCTCTTCCTCTGACCCCGCCTCCTCCACCACAGCCAGTCAGAGCAGAGCTGTTACCACAGTTACACAGGCCACACCCACCCCTGGACCCTCCATACCTGTAAGTGACACACACACACACACACACTGGTAAACATGTCACAGCTAAAGCCACACATGCACCTTCAGAAGAGTCCTGCATTCGTCAGAAACAGGTTTTAGTCCCTATAGTGTCAGAGGTCCCCAGGACAGGACGGAGTCTTGTCCCCATAATGTAATAAATACCAGACCACACACACATTATCATTATCATGTGATGTCCCGTAATTCCGTCTGTCTGTCTGTGTGCAGGAGATCTCCTCATTGGTTGGCGAGGGCAGGGTGGAGTCCTCTGAGGCGGAGGCTGTTGACATGGATAGCCCATCAGGGCATGTGATGTCATCAGCAGCCTTGGCGTTACAGGTTCATGTGGAGGGCAGCGAGGCAGCAGCACAGGTACACACACACACACACACGTTTGTACTTCTATACGTGTGAGGACATTCATTAACATGATACCCCCCCAGCCCTTACCCTGACCTGAACCAAAAAATAATTCTAACCTGAACCTTAAAACCAAGTCTGAATCCTCAAATGTCCTTTGAAGGTGTCTCTCAAAGTGAGGACCGGCCAAAATGTCCTCACTTTCCAAACATGTCCACATTCCCATGGTCTAAAACTCAAACTGGTTCTCACAAAGATAGTTGTACACACTCACACAGGCACACAGATAACCAATCGGCTCCCCCCTCTCTCAGATGGTGTCCGGTGGTCCTCCTCAGGAGCTGATGTCATCAGAAGGGGATGGAGGTGAGGTGGTCTCTGGGGCGACGACCCTGATGGTGATGGGACTGACCTCGGATCATCTAGCTGTTACTGCGGCAACAGAGGAGGCTGTTCAGCAGGCGACAATACAGGCGGTCCTGCAGGCAGCAGGACACCTAGGTGAGACTCCACTGGTCCCCCTAGCTCTCAGACTCTGGTCCTGGGTTTGGATCTGTGTTACTGGTCTTCTCTGGTCCAGGATTTTGGACCTAACAAGACCTCAGCACTGAGCCCAACCTTAAAGTCCTCGTCCACTCTGTTTCCTCTTGTCCTTCACTGCTCAGTTGGTTTTCATCTCCTGTTTCACATTAAATCTAAAGCCATTTTCACACATGCAGTCTGAACCCGAAAAGTTCACACAAATTCCATCCATGGGGTCATTTGTGAACGAGAGCTGGGATCAATATTCAGGGAAATGTATACCTGCAGTCTCCCACCTCGAGACTGAGTGACACTGCAGGGAGAATGGCTGTACGGCTGGTGTGAAGCAACGACGACAGGTCGATGTGGACCAGTATATGTGGACACCAGTCTTCACACCTGTCTGTCTCTGTGTCTGTTGGTGAAGGGGGGGCGTCGGTGGACCAGTCCATACCTATCGTTCTGACCCAGAAAGAGCTGGCAGCTCTAGTCCAGCGGCAGCTGCAGGACGTCCACAACCAACCAGAACCAGAACCACAGCCCAGCAGCTTGCCCACAGGTAGACATCAGCAAACATAAACCAGAGGTCTGTACTACGAAGCAGGATCTGGGCTCAGCAGGTACCTTCATGTTTGGGTTTTCAGACTTACGACGGTGATTCACTTCTTACCGGGGTCCATCTCCATGGTAACTGATGCTGCACAGCTAACCGCTCCACAGCAGGTTATAGTCCAGATAACAGATCAACGCTTATGACATCACCGCCCACTGACCAATCAGAGGTCTCATGGAGCTTAAGATATGAAAGTAAACTACTGACCCATGTGAATTATGTTTTTATATTTAGTTTTGATTAGCTCCTGTATGACAGACCGGGTCTGCAGCTGAAAGAATAAGGCTGAAACATGCCATAAGAACACATCTAACATATAGATGCGCCTAATTCCAGTCAGATCTCGTGGTGTCCTGATGATGGGCAGTTAATAGGTAGTTATGGTCTGTTAACTTTCACACACTGACACAGTCGGGATGTTTTTCAGCCTCCTTCCTGCCGTCAGCAGCTGCAGCTGAGTTGCTTTCAGTCTGGATTATGTCTTTAACTTCTTCTATAATAATACAGTTTGCTCTTTGCTCTGCTGCCAGCAGACTTGTCCATGTCTGTGATTGGTCAGATACTGTAAACCCCTGGGTTGTCTTACCGAGTTGATAACCACCGTCATGTGACTGATTAGCACGATTCCATTTGTAAGTCGAAGTGAAGCCAGATAAGGAAAAGAAACCCTGCGTGTGTTGGACCTGCTCCGTAGTCCCGGTTTCTGGTCTGAAGACTAACTCACTGAGAGATGGGTTTTCCTTTGACCCCCCTTTGGTCCGAACCGGCAGAAACCCAGGTTCCATCCTGTATGAACATCTGTTGGTCAAAGAAAAAAAAATATTTGAATGTGTCTTTTTGTCCAGGTAATTCAGTCAGTAAGAAAAATATGAAATAACAAACAGCTGCAAACTTTTCTTAAATATCTCTGCAAAACAAAAACAAACACAGTTGATGTTTCAATCATGTTTATACTGTCCCAGGGTTTATAATCAGGGCGATGAAGAGCGTCATGTTTACGCACCTCAATATGTTCATTTATCCGCTGGCTCTGATCACATCAGGCCCAGGTGATATTTGGCACCTGGACATCTTTCCAACATCTGAAGAGTTGTGAGGGTCTGACAGAAAGTCTGCATATAAGGAAGCTTCATTTCCAGTTTATCGGACAAGCATCTTCCTCAGTGAGACAGCGAAAGGCTCAGTGATGAGGCCTCTCACCTGTTTCACTTGTCTCACCCCCCGAAAAGGAGGGACGTAGTTCTTGTCTGAACTGACGCCTGTGGGCTGAAATATAAATATTAGTTTAATACCATTTTATGAATATCTAAAGATATAATGAGATATAATAAAAGATATATAAAGATATAATGAGATATAATAGTATAAAGATATAATGACATATATTTTAGTTCCAACATTATCGCCTGCAGTGTTCAATAAAGTAGTTTGAACCCTCATCTTGATTCCCAGAGGGCCTTGCTCCAGCAGACAGCCTGAATGACCCGGCAGCAGAGAGTAACGGACACGGGCTAACCTCTTCAGCGGTGACGAATGCCGTGGCCCGATTGGCCAGTACGTTTGGCCCTACCCCTCCTCTGACGATCAGCCCAGCAAAGATTCAAACCTCTGCCACGCTGACCGATGTGACCAATGGCATCGCAGCAACTGCAGCGGTAAGAAATGCGACAGCAGACTGCAGTATGACGCTGACAACCATTAACAACACGTTAACTGTGTGTGTGTGTGTGTGTGTGTGTGTGTGTGTGTGTGTGTAGAAGCCGGCCGTCCAGGTGAGGTCATCAGTGAAGGACAGTCAGTGGTACGACGTCGGCATCGTTAAAGTGACCAACATGGTGGTCACACATTACTACGTTCCCTACGATGACAACATGGCCGACGTAAGAACACAATTTTTTTCCTTTTTAAACTGTACTGCTCAGGTAGATTTTCAAACTAATAGACGTCAGATAGATACGTGAGCGGTGATGCATAATATAGATTGACGAGGTCACCAAACAGGACATTGATGAGGTCATCAATCAAGGTTATTGATGAGGTCACTGATTGACACTCATTGATGATGATATTGATGATGTCTGTACCTGCAGGATGACTCCGGTGTGATGCCGGACTACAGTCAGATGAGGAAGGTGGAGCTGCAGCCGGGGACGGCCTATAAGTTTCGGGTTGCAGGGATCAATATCTGCGGACGCGGAGCGTTTTCGGAGGTGTCGGCGTTCAAAACATGTCTTCCTGGGTTCCCCGGAGCGCCATGCGCCATCAAGATCAGCAAGGTCAGACTTACTTCCTGTTTGTGCCAAGCAATCATGTCAGAGCTCTGTCCTCTCACCTTCTGTCCTTCTGTCCTCTCACCTTCTGTCCTCTCACCTTCTGTCCTCTCACCTTCTGTCTTTCTGTCCTCTATCCGTCTGTCCTTCAGTCCTTCTGTCACCTCACCTTCTGTCCTTCTGTCCTCTCATCTTCTGTCCTTCAGTCATCTCACCTTCTGTCCTTCTGTCCTCTCACCTTCTGTCCTTCAGTCCTCTCACCTTCTGTCCTTCTGTCCTCTCACCTTCTGTCATCTCACCTTCTGTCCTTCAGTCCTCTCACCTTCTGTCCTTCTGTCCCCTCACCTTCTGTCCTTCTGTCATCTCACCTTCAGTCCTTCAGTCCTTCTGTCCTTCTGTCCTCTCACCTTCTGTTCTTCAGTCCTCTCACCTTCTGTCTTTCTGTCCTCTATCCGTCTGTCCTTCAGTCCTTCTGTCATCTCACCTTCTGTCCTTCTGTCCTCTCACCTTCTATCCTCTCACCTTCTGTCATCTCACCTTCCGTCTGTCCTTCTGTCCTTCTGTCCTCTCACCATCTGTCCTTCAGTCCTCTCACCATCTGTCCTTCAGTCCTCTCACCATCTGTCCTTCAGTCCTCTCATCTTCTGTCCTTCAGTCATCTCACCTTCAGTCCTTCAGTCATCTCGCCTTCTGTCCTCTATCCTTCTGTCCTTCAGTCCTTCAGTCATCTCGCCTTCTGTCCTTCAGTCCTTCAGTCATCTCGCCTTCTGTCCTTCTGTCCTCTATCCTTCTGTCCTTCTGTCCTCTATCCTTCTGTCCTTCAGTCCTTCAGTCATCTCGCCTTCTGTCCTTCTGTCCTCTATCCTTCTGTCCTTCAGTCCTTCAGTCATCTCGCCTTCTGTCCTTCTGTCCTCTATCCTTCTGTCCTTCAGTCCTTCAGTCATCTCGCCTTCTGTCCTTCTGTCCTCTATCCTTCTGTCCTTCAGTCCTTCAGTCATCTCGCCTTCTGTCCTTCTGTCCTCTATCCTTCTGTCCTTCTGTCCTCTATCCTTCTGTCCTTCAGTCCTTCAGTCATCTCGCCTTCTGTCCTTCTGTCCTCTATCCTTCTGTCCTTCAGTCCTTCAGTCATCTCGCCTTCTGTCCTTCTGTCCTCTATCCTTCTGTCCTTCAGTCCTTCAGTCATCTCGCCTTCTGTCCTTCTGTCATCTCACCTTCAGTCCTTCTGTCTTCTGACTTTCATGATCCACCAGAGAAGAGGCAGGTGGTTTCATGCTGACGTGGATCTCCAGTCTGTGTTTACTTTTTAATTTGTTTAATTTGTCTTAATTCTGGTATTGCAGAACCTGGATGGGGCCCAGCTGACCTGGGAGCCTCCTGCTGTCACATCAGGGAAGATTACAGAGTACTCGGTGTACCTGGCCATCCAGTCCAGCCAGGCTGCCTCCTCCAGTGTAGGTTCTGGTCCGGCCCAGCTGGCCTTCATGAGGGTCTACTGCGGTCCCAGCCCATCCTGCCTGGTCCAGGCCTCCAGCCTCGCCAATGCCCACATCGACTACACTACCAAGCCCGCCATCATATTCCGCATTGCCGCCCGCAACCAGAAGGGCTACGGGCCGGCCACGCAGGTCCGGTGGCTACAAGGTTAGAATAAAGATGACCAGGACCAGTCCAGACCAGCACAGCCCAGTGCAAGAGGTGAATGAGTCCGTACTAATGAGGCCTGTGTTGTCTCTCCTGTAGAAAGCAGCAAAGATGCCAAACCAGCAGTGAAGAGACCAGCAGCTCCTGATGTGTGAGGAGTCCTTTATTTCCTTTATCATGTCTGAACTGGTTCAGGGCTTCATTGGAGGACCACAGTGTGGTTCAGTCAGTAAACCTGTCGGACTGAAGTCTGCCTGATACCAGTGAAGAAGAATCACTCATTCACTTAAAATATGTATTTCATCTGAAATAATTCAACTCTTTACAAACAGTATGAAACAGGATGAATATCAAATTAAAACTAATGATCCTTTCCAATGTCTTAACCACGACGACTGTTAGCTCAGGTGTGTGCCCTGATGACATCACTATGACATCATCAGACACACAGAAGATGTAAATCTGTGAAATGTCCCTTTAAATCTCATTAATACTGTTAATGTATTTTGTCCTCTTCAGTAAACCTGTCGGACCAAAGAAGTTCCGAACTGACCAATAGGAGGAGCCGACGTTCTCCTGAGGACTGTGATTGGTTACCTTTGTCTTAAGCTCCACCCTGCAGCTGGATACAGTGTGAGCGAAGAGGCGGGGCTCTGACAGCAGGAAACTAACAAAATTAAAGACTTGTAGGATATTTGTACATTATCAACCAATCAGAACTCTTCTAAAGTTTTCTGGTTGTCATGGAGACGGAGTCAACAGCTTTTCACATTTAAGTGGAGATGATAAAGTTTGAGTTTATCAAACATAGACATAGTTCTCCGTGTCTCCGTGTCTCCGTGTCTCTCGCACCCTGAGGTCATCATAAAGGTCGGAGGTCACGTGCCACCGGGGGGCGGTGCTTCTGAAGGGGTGGAGTTTAAACCGGCGCTGTTGTAAATTATCTTCTTTCTGTTGCATCAAAATATTTCTTTTTGCCCTTTTTTATGAACGTCTGTAAGAAAAGTTCTTCTGTGGTTTCTGTTTTTTTCTTCTTCTGTTGTTGATGAAGTGTTGGCCACAGTGACCGAGCTCACCCATTGGTCAGTCTGTTCAGCAGGAAGTGAATGATTTTTCCTCTGTTTAAAAATCAAACCTGTTGTGAATATTCTCTGGAACAATAAAGATTTTTAGAGCATTTTTTTACTGGCCGTGTTGAGTCCACTTCCTGTCATCAAACTTTTACACATTAAAGTTAAAATCCAAAACTTTTCATGAAATCAAACCTCACTTTTGATTCTGTTTGTGGTAATTTATTTACATTCAGTATTTTCTCTCTACATCGTAGTGTTTATAGTGTGGCGGAGTCTGCCATTGCCGCTCTGGATTCAGATGAGCTGATACGATTCAGCATGTGATCCAGTCTTGTAGGTCAACATGATCAAAAAGAGTTTTATTTCAGAACACGGGTTGTGTCGTAATTCACAGACACCAATGGAAAGTTCCTGACTTACCAACAAAGTTTTGGTGCCAGTCCGGACCACCTAAACCAGGTCTGTTTGCACTGACTCCAGCCAATCTAACCCCCACCCCCCCCAACCCCAGCCAGACCTCTGAGAATCAGAACCAAAACTTTCTGAAGGAGAGTTCTAATGCAACCAAAGTTAGAACTGAAGAAAGTCTGAAACCATCAAACTCAGCCCAGTGACACAACCTAGACTGGTCGCCACTTGGGAGCCGACACCCGAAGAGATCCAAGAAGGTCCGAAGGAAACCTGGAGGAAGCCTCCCCTCCTCTCCAGAGACATTCAAGTCAATTTAAGTCAAGTCAATTTTATTTGTATAGCGCCAAATCATAACAAAAGTTATCTCAAGACGCTTTCCACATACAGTAGGTCTAAACCATACTCTTTAAATATTATTTACAGAGACCCAACAGTTCCACCATGAGCAGCACTTGGTGACAGTGGAAGGAAAAACTCCCTTTAACAGGTAGAAACCTGGAGCAGAACCAGGCTCTGGGTGGGCGGCCATCTGCATCGATCCAGTTGGGTTGAAAGGGGAGGAGAGAGGGGGAGAGGGGAGAGAGAGGGGGAGGGCAGACAACATAATAATCAGACTAGTAATAACAACTGCAGCAGTGAGTGTGGAGCAGGAACATGGGGGCAGTAGACGGCCTGCAGTCACAGATCCAGACTCTACAGCTCCAGAGGTGAAAATACCTGCAGAAAGTGAGAAGGCCAAAAAGCACAGGAAGTACTGGAAAGAAGTGGACTTAGTAACATGTATTAGTGGGATAAGAATGCGTACAGATAGAGAGGGAGAGGCGGAGAGAGAAGCTCAGTGCATCATGGGAAACCCCCCGGCAGTCTAAGCCTATAACAGCATAACTAAGGGATGGTTCAGGGCTCACCTGAGCCAGCCCTAACTATAAGCTTTATCAAAAAGGAATGTTTGAAGCAGACTCTTAAATGAGGAGAGGGGGTCTGCCTCCAGAACCCAAACTGGGAGCTGGTTCCACAGGAGAGGAGCTTGGTAACTGAAGGATCTGGTTCCTGTTCTACTTTTAGAGACTTTAGGAACCACAAGGAACCCTGCGTTCTGTGAGCGTAGTGCTGTTGGGTAATGCGGTACTATGAGCTCTTTAAGATACGATGGTGCCTGACCAATAAGAGCTTCGTAGGTGAGGAGTGTTGTATCTTCTGTAGCGATGATGTGATGATGATGAAGAAATCTCCGCTGACACCGACTTAATTGTATAAAAAGGTTTATTACAAAAAGTACAGCGTCCAAACAAGCACCATGGATTGCCTGTGAGAAGATCCGAAGCCAATGTGAATCTCCCCCGTTTTCCACCCAAACTACACCTTTTAAAGCCTCATGGTATAGCTAATGTGTGGTGACAAGATAGGCTCAGAGCCAACCTCATAACCATACATGGCTATTTTACAGAAAGGGAAGGTGGAACCTATAGTTCATGTTGAAACTGATCTCATCTCTTTGGAACTTTAGGAAAACAACCCCCAAGGGGCACCCATCTATGAAAGTAGCCAGACCTTGGACATAGGCTTATCTAAACATTTCACACACAAGTATCTAAACATTGGATCCACACAAGTATCTAAACATTGGACACATGGGAGAGACATCTCTCAGCCCAGACACCTCAGGAGGAAGATTTTAAATTGTATTCTAGATTTCACAGGGAGCCAGTGCAGAGGATCTAATATTGGAGAAATATGTTCTCTTTAGCTGGTTCCTGTCAGTACACGTGCAGCAGCATTCTGGATCAGCTGGAGAGTCTTTAGAGACTTATCGGGGCAGCCCGATAATAAGGAATTACAATAATCCAACCTAGAAGTAACAAATGCATGGACTAGTTTTTCTGCATCTTTTTGAGACAGGATGTGCCTGATTTTTACAATATTACATAAGTGGAAGAAGGCAGTCCTTGAAGTCTGTTTTATATGGGCATTAAAGGACATGTCCTGATCAAAGGTTACTCCTAGATTCCTAACAGCGGTGCTAGAGGCCAGGGCAATGCCGTCTAGAGTAACTATATCTATAGATAATGCGTCTCGCAGGTCTTTAGGACCCAGAACAATAACTTCAGTTTTGTCTGAGTTTAACAGCAGAAAATTGCAGGTCATCCAGTCTTTTATGTCCTTAATACATGCCTGAAGCTTGGCTAACTTATCGGTTTCATCTGGCTTTCATCTGGCTTTATCAGTATAATTGAGTATCATCTGCATAGCAGTGAAAGTTTATGGAGTGTTTCCTGATAATATTGCCTAAAGGAAGCATATACAAGGTAAATAAAAGTGGTCCAAGCACCGAACCTTGTGGAACTCCGTGACTAACTTCCGAATGCACGGAGGATTCATCATTTACATGGACAAACTGAAATCTATCTGATAAATATGACTGAAACCAGCTCAGTGCGGGTCCTTTGACGCCAATTAAATGCTCCAGTCTCTGTAATAGGATACAATGGTCAATGGTGCGAAAGCGGCACTAAGATATAACAGAACAAGTACAGAGACAAATCCTTTGTCTGATGCAATCAAAAGGTTGTTTGTCACTCTCACCAGTGCTGTCTCTGTGCTATGATGCTCTCTAAATCCTGACTGAAAATCCTCAAATAAACTATTGCTGTTTAGAAAGTCACATAACTGATTAACGACCACTTTCTCAAGGATTTTGGAGAGAAAGGGAAGGTTAGATATAGGTCTATAATTGGCTAAAACCCCTGGATCAAGTGTAGGCTTTTTAAGAAGAGGTTTAATTACAGCTACTTTGAAGGACTGTGGTACATAGCCTGTTAATAAAGACAGATTGATCATGTCTAGTAAAGAAGTGCTAACTAAGGGTTAAACTTATTTAAGCAGCCTAGTTGGGATGGGGTCTAAGAGGCAGGTTGTTGGTTTAGACGAAAAAATCATTGAAGTTAGTTGGTGGAGGTCAATTGGAGAAAAACAGTCTAAATTTAAATCTGGTTCTACAGCTGCTTCTGAGGTTTCTGTACTTAAAGATATATCTGAACTGGCTGAGGGCACAAGATGATGAATTTCTTCTCTAATAGTTTTATCATCAAAGAAGCTCATGAAGTTATTACTACTGAGAGCTCTGGGAATACATGGCTCAACAGAGCTCTGACTCTGTGTCAGCCTGGCTACAGTGCTGAAAAGAAACCTAGGGTTGTTCTTATGTTCCTCTATTAGTGAGGAGTAATAGGCTCCTCTGGCATTACGGAGGGCCTTCCTGTATGTTCTAAGACTATCTTGCCATACTAAATGAGTTTCCTCCAGTTTGGTGGAACGCCATTTCCTTTCTAATTTTCGAGATGTTTCTTTTAATTTGCGGGTTAAGGAGTTATACCATGGAGCCTCTTTTGTTTTATTATCTTCTTTTTCACTAAAGTTAGCACAGGAGTCCTCCGTTATATTGAGACATGGCATTGAATTAAATGCAGATGGAATCACTTCTTTAAATTTAGCTACAGCACTATCAGACAGGCATCTACTAAAGGAATGTTTGCCTAATGGCCTGTAGTCCAGTCATATAAATTTAAAAGTTATTAAATAATGGTCTGATAAGACCTGATTTTGTGGGAAGACTATTAAATGTTCAATTTCGATTCCATATGACAGAACAAGATCGAGGGTGTGGTTAAAACAATGAGTGGGTTTGTTTACACTCTGACAGAAACCAATCGAATCAAATAGTGAGATAAACGCAGAACTAAGGCTATCATTATCGACGTCCACATGAATATTAAAATCACCTACATCCCAGAATGTGGTCCAATGATCTACGAGGCCCACATCGTTTGCTGGACACCTCGACAGCCAGCGGTTGAATGACGACATGCGGCTGTACATGTCATCACTGGTCAGGTTTGGCAGGTCCAGAGAAAACTATGGAGTCCGACATTGTCTTTGCGTAGTTACACACCGACTCCACATTCATTTTGGTGACTTCCGATTGGCGTAATTGGGAGTCATTACCGCCGACGTGAATTACGATTTTACTGTATTTACGTTTGTCTTTTGCCAGCAGTTTTAAATATGACTCAACATCACCCGCTCTAGCCCCGGGGAGACACCTCACTATGGCCGCTGGTGTTGTTAATTTCACATTTCACAGGATCGAGCTGTCAGTGATCAGAGTTTGTTTCTCAGCGGGTGAGTCGCTGAGGGGGGAGAGTCTGTTGGAAACATGAAGGGGTCGGTGGTGAACCGGGGGTCTCTGCCTCCTTCAGACAGTCACCCAGCCGCCCTGAGGGGGGACGGCCAGCAGGAGCTGCACCGGGTCGGTCCCACCGACTACAGGGGGGCAGCTGAAGGCTGGGTATCCATGGTGCTGGATATTAAGGTGAACAACACAACCTGCGGTAGATTAATAACAAGCATCCAACCTAAGAAACTTTAGGTTAAATTAGGATTGTCCCTCAATTTAATTATGATTTAATGTAAAGAATCACTTCATCATAATGATCTCATCCAGGCTGAGCTGCGCCCACTAAGACCTCAATTAAATATGATGAATATAAAATAAATCCTATAGTTCTTTGACAGCCGGAAGTAACTGTAGACAAACTCCTCCCTTTCAAAATAAAGGTATCTGTCATGATAATTTCATGACGATGTCGTGTCCCCACGTGTCATGTGATCTCCAGCCGGATCAGCTGGACATTCATCGATTTATTAAGGAAATAATTAGAAAACTGTCGACCTATTTAATAAAACGTCACCCAGCCGCCCTGAGGGGGGACGGCCAGGAGGAGCTGCACCGGGTCGTCATGCAGCTCCTTCATTAATAAAACGTTTGATCTCTTTAAACACATCAAAGATAAACCGCTGACATCTGATCGATATCTGTCAATCAATCAGTCTATTGATTTAGAGAACACGTTTAAAAACAGACATAAAAGCGTGATAATCATGTTTGATAAGATCGTGTGATCAGCCACGTCATCGTTGTGATGATCGATAAGGCCCAGAGGTCTGCTGATATGACTTATTATCGATCAGTTCTCTGAAGCGAGTCTGTGTGCCCGCATGGACGTGCGCGTGCCCGCTGCGTTGAGAGCGCGCCTCGCGGTGCTGATGGAGCTTCATTCAGTCTGAACACAGAGACGCTGCTGATGATGAGGAGGATGAAGAGCAGGCATTCTTCATCTGATCAGATCATCGATCCGCGATGTTCGATCAGTGTGCGCAGCCGCGCTGATCGGCTCGTTTGATCCCGGAGCGGGCTGCACGAGGCGAGATCAGCGTCTAGTCAATCAATAAATCGGTGTCATCGATCACACCTGATGTGAGCCGCAGCGGGAGACTATCAGCTGACCGGAGCAGCGGGTCGGTGGGTTCTGGACTCCGGACCGGTTCCTGGATCATGTGATCCGGCCGCCGGAGGTTCGATCCCCGCTGGAGGTGAGGAGTCGGCGGAGGGATCCCGCAGGTGGTTCAGGTAGGAGATCTTTCACCCGCCGACACCATCACTAACAGGGCGCTGCTCCCTCTCGCGTGGAGGAAACCACAAACAAGACTCCATTTAAAAGTTGGTCATTTTAAGGTCGCGTCCTCCTGTGGACCAGCGGGCGGCGGGAGAACAAAGCTGCGTCGCTCCCTCGAACTGCCACGAGCTCATCTTTGATTCGGCTGCGGGTGAATGAGCAGAGGAGCCGTCTGTCAGAAGGAGGGCCCGGTATTCACAGCGGGGTGGCGGCGCTGCGGGGCGCTGCGGGCGCTGCGGGACGCGCGTCAGATGAGGCTGCAGGTCTGTGGGTTTGAGTCCTGCTGATCCGGATCCCACAGACCCACAAAACTGAGATGATGTTTGATGATGAAAAAACTCGATTGTTTGTGTTTGTCAGCTGTTTTTATTATGGCCGCGTCCCCACCCAGCGCCACGTGCCCGCTCTGTGCGCGCGTGTCCCTGTCCATCTGTCTTTGTGAGGACCAGTGTGAGTTGTAGTGAGGACATGTTGATTACATTATGTCAATGAATGTCCTCACAAGTATAGAAGTACAGACGTGAGTGCGTGTGCGCGCGTTTGTCTGCAGGAACAACAGAACATGAACATGAGTCAGTATTGATCCGCTCCACGATATCCATCACTCACATTTATAAATCCTCCTGTTCTCCGGGTGACAGGTGATGCCTGCTCACCTGTGTGTTCAACAGAAAGTGTGTGTGTGTGTGTGTGTGTGCAGGTATCATTACATCTTTTACAAACAGAATGTTTCATATATAAGTGACTTTATTTGCATCATTGATTAGTCTGCTGATTATCTGATCAGTTCATTGACTTCTTGTCTTGTTTGCTGGAGCTTTTAATGACACCTGAGGAAGATCAGGGGACTGATCAAAAGCTCCCGAAGCTACTAAATGGATTTTGTGTTGTTCTGTCAGCTGACAGGTGATTGGACAGAATCAGTAAACAAGGGGAGAAATCAGCCAATCAGAAAGTAGACAGACGGTCACATGACTCTGTGATTTATTATTTATATTTGTTGTCTCTGAGTCTTCCTCACATCTTCATCCTGCACTAGATGTAGATGAAAATATTCAAATCTGACGCTGATTAAAAACATCAGGAAGGAAAAGAAACAGATTTTATTAAAGAAGCACAGAACATAACCGAAAACGATCAAATGTGATAAAGAATCGGAACGAAATATTTACTTTATATATATTTATATATGTATGTATAATGTATACAGTTTTATACAGGTCATCTGTGTCAGTAGCTGGTCTCCTGTTGCAGACGACAGATCAGCTGATTCAGACGATGATCACATGGGTCGTTTGTCATATGATGCAGTAAATAAAATACTTGTCAGTGATGAAGAGCAGCTGTGACTCTTCATCTGATGGAAAAACTGAATCTTTCTCACATTAAGCTTCAGCTTCACTCATCGTCATGGAGACCAAACTTTCACTTCAAAAAGGCACTGTGTGTGTGTGTGTGTGTGTGTATGTGTGTGTGTGTGTGTGTGTGAGCCCCTCAGACACCTGGTTCACCTGAGTTAGCTGATAAGCCCCGCCCCCTGCCAGCTGGTCACAAAGGAAGCAGGAAGTGAATAATCTGACAGAGTGGACACAAACATGTTTCACTTCTTCTGCTGCTGCTGCTGCTTCTCCTGCTTCACCCTCTTCTCCTCTTCTTCATCTTCTCCAGCTTCATCATCATCTTCTTCTTCATCTCCAGTTCAGTCAATGAGACTTGAGTCTTCTTGTTATCTCGCCGATCTTTCGGCCTGCAGAGATGCCATGACGTCCTGAACCAGAACTCTGATCCAGATCCACCTCCCAGTTAAAGCAGAAAACGCCTGAAAGTTTTCAAAATAATAAGATGATACAATGGAACAGAATAGAATTCAAGCACTACAGTTCCCATGAGCATCTACAGCTGTTGCTATGGAGACACCTCCACCCAGAGCAGTGATGTCACAGGACCCACGCTGGTCTGATCCAAACCTGAACCCTGAAACGTCTGCCCGGCAACAGAGTCTGCTGCTCTCTGATTGGACGGCTCCTGCAACAATGCTTTCTGGGACTTGTAGTTTGACTTCTGAAGCGGTTCTGGACCTTTCACAGTTTTTATTCTCAGTGTTTTTAGAGACTCTGTAACTATCAGGACACTTCCTGTCTATGACTCCGCCCACTGAGCTGCTGCTCTGTGATGTCACTGTGATGTCACCTGAACGCCATGGTGCGCTTCAGTCTGTGAGGGAGTCTACTGTTCCACACACACACACACACACACTGTAACACACACACACACACACACACTGTAACACACACACACACACACACACACTGTAACACACACACACACACACTGTAACACACACTGTAACACACACACACACACAGTAACACACACACACACACTGTAACACACACACACACACACACTGTAACACACACACACACACTGTAACACACACACACACACAGTAACACACACACACACACACACTGTAACACACACACACACACACTGTTCCACACACACACACACACTGTAACACACACACACACACACACACACTGTAACACACACACACACACACACTGTAACACACACACACTGTAACACACACTGTAATACACACTGTAACACACACACACACACTGTAACACACACACACACACTGTAACACACACACACACACACACACTGTTCCACACACACACACTGTAACACACACACACACACACACACACACTGTAACACACACACACACACTGTTCCACACACACACACACACACACACTGTAACACACACACACTGTAACACACACACACACACTGTAACACACACACAAACACACACTGTTACACACACACTGTAACACACACACACAAACACACACTGTTACACACACACACTGTAACACACACACATAAACACACACTGTTACACACACACTGTAACACACACATAAACACACACTGTAACACACACACACAAACACTAACACACACACATAAACACACACTGTAACACACACTGTAACACACAAACACTAACACACACTGTAACACACACTGTAACACACACACATAAACACACACTGTAACACACACACACTGTAACACACACACATAAACACTTACACACACACACAAATATTGTAACACACACACATAAACACACACTGTAACACGCACACTCACACACACTCACACACACTGTAACACACACACATAAACACACACTGTAACACGCACACTCACACACACTCATACACACTGTAACACACACACATAAACACACACTGTAACACACACACATTGTAACACACACACACATACAAACACTGTAACACTCACACACTGTAACACTCACACACACCGGGGGTTGAAAGGTTATTGGCTGTCTGGCTAAAGCTCTCAGCCAATCCGATGCAAGTATTCAGAGTTGGGATTTTCTACATTGTTGCCATGCGGAGAATCTGCTGCCTGACCTACATTCATCTTCCACACACACACACACACACACACACACACTTCTACACACACACACACACACCTATATACACACACACACACACACACCTATACACACACACACACATCTACACACACACACACCTATACACACACACACACACCTATACACACACACACAGAGACACACACTCATACACACACAGGTGCAGCTGTGTGTGTGTGTGTGTGTGTGTTATTTCCTGTCTCTGTGAGGACCGTGTGGCTGTAGAACATCTTCATGCTTCACATTCACAGAAAACTACAAAACACTAGATATAAAAATCTATTTAAAGGGTATCAAAGTATATTTGCCATATTTAGCCCCTAAATTAATGTATTTATGCAAATTAGCTGTCAGTTAGTTCTGGTTGTGTTGTCACTGTGTTTGTGGTCATGTGGTCTGGTGGTCATGTGATCCGGCTCGGACCTCCTCTAATCCCTTTCTCTCTTTATTGTTTTCTCATGAAAAGAGAATCTAAAAGCCAATCAGAGAGCAGGAAGTGGAAACAGATCCGGTGTCAGATTTATGTCAACAAGCTCACAAGTAAATTCTATTAATTAACAGGCGCAGATATGAACTTGTTGTACAGGCCGCTGCGAGACAAAACAAGAAGAAGAATCGAGATCGAAATCTTTATTTGGCATTGAAATGGCATGCAACTGTACACACACACAATGAATTTGTCTTTACACCCCATACAGACAGCCCCCCCCCCCCCCCCCCCCCCCCACTTCACACATACATACAAAACAAAGAAGAAGAAGAACTACGAGTCCCTGAGGCTCACCTGTGGGAAGAGCAGGGGCTGAAGCAGAGACTAAAGGAGAGCGAGGACTCCTGCAGGAGGAAGGAGGCTGAGGTTGGAGATGTCTGCTGGACCAGACACTGCCCAGGTATGTGGACTCCTCAGAGAGTCCCTGTGCCACGGGAGACACCACGCCTGGTGCCGGGCCTGAAGAGGGGCGTCCCACAGTCCTCAGTACTCATGAAGAAGAGCCAGTCTGTCGGGAGGCCGTTCAGACTTCAACCCTGGGATACATCTGGTTGTCATGGTGATGGAGTCTGAAGTTCATCAAGTTCATACACAAGAGTGTGTGTTAGTGGTCTGTCTCTCACACACATACACACAGAAACACACACACGCACACAGAAACACACACACACACACAGAAACACACAAACAGACACACAGAAACACACACACAGAAACACACACACACACACACACAGAAACACACACACACAGAAACACACAAACAGACACACAGAAACACACACACCCTCACACACAAACACAGAAACACACACACACACACACAGAAACACACACACACACACACAGAAACACACACAGAAACACACACACAGAAACACACACACACAAACACAGAAACACACACACAAACACACACACAAACACAGAAACACACGCACACGCACACAGAAACACACACACAGACACACACACAGAAACACACACACAGACACACACACAGAAACACACACAGACACACACACACACACACAGCTGCAGGCGTTTCATATCAAAGTGAACCATCAGCTGTTTGAAGTTCTCTCTCTCTCTCTGTGTCTCTCGCCCGCTCTCATTCTCTCCCTCCAGTAGCAGGAGACACAACAGGTCCTGCTCAGACTGGATCCTGCTCAGACTGGATCCTGCTCAGACTGGATCTGCTCAGACTGGATCCTGCTCAGACTGGATCTGCTCAGACTGGATCCGCTCAGACTGGATCTGCTCAGACTGGATCCGCTCAGACTGGATCCGCTCAGACTGAATCCGCTCAGACTGGATCCGCTCAGACTGGATCTGCTCAGACTGGATCCTGCTCAGACTGGATCTGCTCAGACTGGATCCTGCTCAGACCGGGTCCTGCTCAGACCGGATCCTGCTCAGACCGGGTCCTGCTCAGACCGGATCCTGCTCAGACTGGATCTGCTCAGACTGGATCCACTCAGACTGGATCCTGCTCAGACTGGATCTGCTCAGACTGGATCCGCTCAGACTGGATCTGCTCAGACTGGATCCGCTCAGACTGGATCTGCTCAGACTGGATCTTCTCAGACTGGATCCTGCTCAGACCGGGTCCTGCTCAGACCGGATCCTGCTCAGACTGGATCTGCTCAGACTGGATCTGCTCAGACTGGATCCTGCTCAGACTGGATCCTGCTCAGACCGGGTCCTGCCCAGACTGGATCTGCTCAGACTGGATCCTGCTCAGACTGGATCCTGCTCAGACCGGGTCCTGCCCAGACTGGATCCTGCTCAGACTGGATCCTGCCAAGACCGGATCAGTGTCTGACAGAATGAAAAGTGTCTCTGCAGACTCCAGGCAAACATTTACATTTACAAAACATCATATTCATATTTCTATCAGAGAATACAAAAGGCAGAACAGGTGCATTCTGGGAGTGCATCAAGACCACCTCCTGATCTTTGACAGGACCTCGGTGAACATGAAGAAGACCTTTATGTATATGTATGTAAAGCAGTCCCTCTCAGTGTGTAATGTATCTGTGCTGACTGCTGTCACTGAGCGAAGTTTGATATAGACTATATATAGTCATATGTGTTTTATAATAAGTATTAATATATTAATGACTGTATTGTAATTGATTATTTTACACTTGTGCTTCCATGTTAACATACTTTAAGAGCTGAAGGCTGCACAGTGATCAGAGGTTGACCCGGGTCAGGCCAGAGGTTGACCCGGGTCAGGCCGGGTTAGAGGTTATGCTGCTGTCTTGAGTACCATGTCCTCTGTGTGTTTTCAGTGTCAGTGAGTCAGAAACATGTCCTTTAAAGATAAAAGAAGAAGAACCACAGAGTGATTACAGTCCTCTCTCTCTTTTAATGACTACTCTCTCGTCCTGAATTAAAAGCCGGCTCTGAGTGCCTGCTCTGATTGGTCGATGCTGACTAAGGCAATGTCAGTGTTCCCATGGACAAGTTTAACCACACATCCCCATAAACCACCATGTCCACATAAACCACATACATCCAACTCTGTAGAGTCACATCTCACTGTTACCATCATTCTGATAGACTCTAATGTAGCATACTAACACACTGCTGATGTTCTGAAGGAGATTAAGAGGTCTGGAGGTCTAGAGGTCTGGAGGTCTAGAGGTCTGGAGGTTTAGAGGTCTAAAGGTCTGGATATCTGGAGTTTTGGAGATCTAGAGGTCTGAAGGTCTGGATATCTGGAGTTTTGGAGATCTAGAGGTCTGAAGGTCTGGATATCTGGAGTTTTGGAGATCTAGAGGTCTGGAGATCTGGAGGTCTAGAGGTCTGAAGGTCTGGATATCTGGAGTTTTGGCGATCTAGAGGTCTGAAGGTCTGGATATCTGGAGTTCTGGAGATCTAGAGGTCTGAAGGTCTGGATATCTGGAGTTCTGGAGATCTAGAAGTCTGAAGGTCTGGATATCTGGAGTTCTGGAGATCTAGAGGTCTGGATATCTGGAGTTTTGGAGATCTAGAGGTCTGAAGGTCTGGATATCTGGAGTTCTGGAGATCTAGAGGTCTGGATATCTGGAGTTTTGGAGATCTAGAGGTCTAAAGGTCTGGATATCTGGAGTTCTGGAGATCTAGAGGTCTGGATATCTGGAGTTTTGGAGATCTAGAGGTCTG
>CM062201.1:27757500-27915000 GCA_031216445.1 Lateolabrax maculatus
TAATAATTTCTGACGGTGTGCTTACGTTTCATTCATAAAAAACACAGAGCATAAAATAACGTAGATCGTAGGAATGTAGATCGACTGGTCAATCCAAAGCTTTGCCTTGCGGCTCAGCTCTCTCTAAACCATGACGGCCCGGTACACATCCGCATTACAGCTGAGGCTTCACCAATCCGCCTCCACAAGACCCAGTGAAACTCCTTCACCTGGGGCAGTAACTCACTGCCAACCAGGAGGGAGCAATCCTCCATTGTCCAGCAGAGAACCTCAGACCTGAAGGTGCTGACTCTCATCCCGACTACCCCAGGTTGTGCTGAAGGTCTCGGTCTGATGATCCAACAGACCAACGTCATCTGCAAAGAGCAGAAACGCAACTGTGAGGTCCCCAAACTGGACACTATCCTCCACCTGTTCTTCATTTAATTTTCCTGTTGGCTGCAACTATGTCAGAACCATTTCATTGTGCATCTGTACACAGATATCAGCCTACAACAGACTGAAACACTGATGCCTTGTTCTTGTACTTGTTGTACTTGTAAGATATGACAGTCAGCCTAGTGACCATGTGAATAATGTTTTTATATTTAGTTTCTATGTTTGACAGATCGAGGTCTCAGCACAGAGAATAAGGCAGAAACTGTCATCCACACCATCAGAACACATGGACCACATTAATGTAGAGGAGCACAGATGTGACTCCAGTCAGATCTCCTGGTGTCCTGATGATTTTATCAGCCTGTTAACTTTCACACATTCACACAGTCGGGATGTTTTCCAGCCTCCTTCCTGCATTCAGCAGCTGCAGCTGAGTTGCTTTCAGACTGGATTATGTCTTTAACTTCTTCTCTAATATTATAGTTTTCTCTTCGCTCTGCTGCCAGCAGACTTGTCCATGTTTGTGATTGGTCAGATACTGTAAACTCCGCCCCTTTAATGAACATGGTCAGATTAGGAAACACACCAACGTTGCGGTTGTTGGGATCAGTGAAGCCAGTTGAGGAAAACATGCCCCGGGTATGTTGAACCTCCTCGCAGTCCAGGCCTCTGGTGTTTCTGTCTGTGATCGGGGGACAATAAAGACTGAACTGAATTGAATTGAATGTGTACTGCAGGTGAGTGAGTGTGTTTGGGGCGGCGAACAGGAGTCGAGCAGCGAGGAGGGAGGAGGCGGGATCACATGGGAAACACAAGCCATGGAGGTCAAAGGTCAACTCCTCTCAGCACCTGGTGAGAACAAACAACAATAAACTGTAGTGAAGTATGTTAATGAGGACCATGTTACAGTGTGTGTGTGTGTGTGTGTGTGTGTGTGTGTGTGTGTGTGTGTGTGTGTGTGTGTGTTTGTGTTACCTGTGTGTGCAGACCCTCTCACCTGTCCGGACAGGAAGCAGAGGGAGCGAATGGCAGACCTGCAGGAGAGGAGGCGGAGCCTGCAGGCACTGCTGAGCACAAGATTGGCTGAGCTGAGATGCATCTGTCTGCAGGAGGCGGTGAGTGATGTCATTATTAGACCCCTCCCTCCAACAGGGATCATCCAATCATAGATGATCGTCTCCTTAAATAACCCTCAGTTCCTGATCACTTTGGACAAACATGAATTTATGATGGAATGAAAGGAGAGTTTTCCTGTGTTTTCATTGGTCAGGAGCTGACAGGTGCGGTGCCAAGTGACTTCCCCCTGGAGGCAGGGGAGAAACCACCCTGTGTCCGACGGAGAGGTGGGACGTCTCGCCAAGGAAACAGGAAGTGTCGAGCAGAGGTGAGGAGAAGACATGTGACCTCTATGATGTTACCATCACCTGAAGTTATTGTTGAAATTATCGGGATCAGGAACAGTAACAGGAACAGGAACAGAAACAAAATCAGGAACAGGAACAGATCAGGATAATGAAAAGAATAAGGAAAAGATCAGGAACAAAAACAGAAACAGAATCAGGATCAGGATCAGGATCAGGAACAGGATCAGGGACAGGAACAGGATCATGAACAGGAACAGAAACAAAATCAGGATCGGGAACATGATCAGGAACAGATCAGGATAATGGAAAAGATCAGGAACAGGATCAGGAACAAAAACAGAAACAGGATCAGGAACAGGATCAGGATCAGGGACAGGAACAGGATCAGGATCAGGGACAGGAACAGGATCAGGATCAGGAACAGGATTAGGAACAGGAACAGGGTGACACACAGTCATGGATGCAGATGATTTCTTCAGACAGAAACTTCATTTGACTTTAAACAACCAAACCTGAACCGGATCATGGTTAGCACAGCTGCAGCCAGACATGTCCAGTTCTGTTCAACTAAAGATGATTCAAGTTAAAAACAGTCAAACGTTTTTTCAATTTTAACAATTAGAAGGTTTCAGATTCACTTCCTGTGTGTGTGTGTGTGTGTGTGTGTGTGTGTGTGTGTGTGTGTGTTTTCAGGAGGAAGATTCTCAGCGTTCAAAGTCGAAGAAAACTTTATTCAGTGGTGCTCTGAGGAAACACAGCGACTCTGAACACAACACACATACTCAGACACACACACACCACGGCAAGAGGACTGTACACAGAGGCTGCCACACAGGTAACACACACACACACAGGTAACACAAACACAGGTAACACACGCACATACACACAAACATACACACAGAAAGAAACGCTGAAATACACACACAATCAGCTGGCAGTAGATGATAGGTCGTTGTTTCAGGAAGACGAGGAAACCTGCTTCTTCCTGCTTTTTTTACAAGTGTGCGCGTGTGTGTCCGTGTTTGTGTGTGTGTGTTGTTCCAGATGACACAGTGAGGTCAGAGAGCAGCTCGACATCTGATTCGACAGGACACGATAACGGTAACACACACACTAACACTCACACACACACACACTGCAGCGCCACCTGCTGGCAGGGAGCAGAAACATCTTTTCACACTTTATTCCTCAAAGGAAGTTAACATCGATCATGCCACAGTGACATCACAGTGACATCACTGTGATGTCACTGTGGCATCAACTCAGTTTCCTTTTGTTTCCTTAGTTTTTTTAGTTCCTTTAGTTTCCTGTAGGTTTCCACAGTTTTCCTGTTTGAAGACATTAATAATGATAATAATCTGTCTGTCTGTCTGACTGCCTGTCTCCCTGTCTCCCTGTCTGTCTGTCTGTCTTTCTGACTGCTTGTCTCTCTGTCTGTCAGATGAGGGCCTGTCTCAGTGTCGCCCCCTGCTGGTCTCTGCTGGTTCTCCAGTAGAGATTTTCTACCAGAACAAAACCAGGAGGAACTCAGTGCACAACAGGTACACATACACACATATGTTGGTACTTCTATACTTGTCCCACTCCTCACCTGTCCCACTCTTCACCTGTCCCATTCCTCACCTGTCCCACTCTTCACTTGTCCCTCTCCTCACCTGTCCCACTCTTCACTTGTCCCTATCCTCACCTGTCCTTGTCCCACTCCTCACCTTTCCATTTCCTCACCTGTCTCTCCCCTTACGTTTCCTTCTCCTCACCTGTCTCTCTCCTAACCTGTCCCTCTCCTCACCTGTCTCTCTCCTCACCTGTCCCTCTCCTCCCCTGTCCCTCTCCTCACCTGTCCCTCTCCTCACCTGTCCCTATCCTCACCTGTCCCAATCTTCACTTGTCCCTATCCTCACCTGTCCCTCTCCTCACCTGTCCCTATCCTCACCTGTCCCAATCTTCACTTGTCCCTATCCTCACCTGTCCCACTCCTCACCTGTCTCTCTCCTCACCTGTCCCTCTCCTCCCCTGTCCCACTCCTCACCTGTCCCACTCCTCACCTGTCCCTCTCCTCACCTGTCCCAATCTTCACTTGTCCCTATCCTCACCTGTCCCACTCCTCACATGTCTCTCTCCTCACTTGTCCCTATCCTCACCTGTCCTTGTCCCTTTCCTCACCTTTCCATTTCCTCACCTGTCTCTCTCCTAACCTGTCCCTCTCCTCACCTGTCTCTCTCTCTCACTTGTCCCTATCCTCACCTGTCCCACTCCTCACATGTTTCTCTCCTCACTTGTCCCTATCCTCACCTGTCCTTGTCCCTTTCCTCACCTTTCCATTTCCTCACCTGTCTCTCTCCTAACCTGTCCCTCTCCTCACCTGTCTCTCTCTCTCACTTGTCCCACTCTTCACCTGTCAGTCTCCTCACTTGTCCCTCTCCTCACCTGTCCTTGTCCCTTTCCTCACCTTTCCATTTCCTCACCTGTCTCTCTCCTAACCTGTCCCTCTCCTCACCTGTCTCTCTCTCTCACCTGTCCCTCTCCTCACCTGTCTCTCTCTCTCACTTGTCCCTATCCTCACCTGTCCCACTCCTCACATGTCTCTCTCCTCACCTGTCCCTGTCCTCACCTTTCCATTTCCTCACCTGTCTCTCCCCTTATGTTTCCTTCTCCTCACCTGTCCCAAGCCTCACCTGTTTCTCTCCTCTTTCAGGACCGACCAGCCAGAGACTGTTCAGACCCAAAAGCCCCTCCCCCTGCCTCCCACCCACCCCCTCCCTTGCTCTCAGGACTCCTCCTCCTCCTCTGGCCCCTCTGATCCAGGAGCAGCGGGGGTTAATGCAGCTCGTCATAGTAACAGCTCCGACGGCCTCCTGGACCGCATCATCCCCCCAGTCAGGGAGGAGGGGGCGCAGCAGGGGGGATTGTGGGTAAACGGTCTGCCGGGGTGCAGAGGAACGAACACCGCCGGAGCGTTCAGGAGTTCAGAGACGCTGATGGACGGACGGATCAGGGCGAATAATGGAGTCACAGAGGGGGGAGGGGCGGGGCAAGGAGGAGGAGGGGGAGGAGGGGGGGGAGGGGGGTACAGCGAGGTCCTGCTGGATTACGTTTGGGGGAAACAGCAGCAGCTGCAGAGACAGCAGTCCCAGACCAACAACAGGCAACCAATCACATCAAACCACCAGCTGCTCTACAACGGCTACTCCTCTCAGCAGCCCCCGGGAGCCCCGCCCACCTACCGTGGTCACCCGGGCGACCAGCGGCGAGTCAAAGTGACCCGCACCAAATCCTGCGGCCCCTTCCTCCCTATGCAGCAGAGCCAGAGCGATACCCATAATCCTCTTCTGTCTGCCATACAGCCAGACCCCCACCCCCACCTGCTGCCCCCCCGACCACCACAGCTGCCCCCCACCCAGGACGCACAGCTGGAGGAGGCCACCAGGAGCCTCCACAAAGCCCTCGCCCTTGAAGGTAAGCACCAAACACTTCACAAAGCTGGAAAACACCTGAACACACCAGTAAAATCATGAACACCAGTAAAACACCTTAGTTTGCCATAACACCAGAGTGTGCCGTCTACACAGAGATGTATGTAACACATTTGAGTCCATCGGGAAACACCTGAGTCTGCCACTGCACCACCCACCACCTGTCAGCAGCTCTGTGGCAGCTGACACCTGTTAACACTGTTAAAAACACGATATTATGTTGCTATGCAACTGGTTGCTGGCGTTGTCTCCTGGAGAGGGGTTGAGACCTTCTGTGAGTTTGGGGTTTGTTGTACTCGCCTTTCTCTGCGTCAGTCTGTGAGATCTGAAAAGTCCTCTACAGTCCTCTTCAGTCTCCAGTCCTCTACAGTCCTCTACAGTCCCCTACAGTCCTCTACAGTCCCTTACAGTCCTCTTCAGTCTCTAGTCCTCTTCAGTCCCTTACAGTCCTCTACAGTCCCTTACAGTCCTCTTCAGTCTCTAGTCCTCTACAGTCCTCTACAGTCCCTTACAGTCCTCTACAGTCCTCTACAGTCCTCTTCAGTCTCTAGTCCTCTACAGTCCTCTACAGTCCCTTACAGTCCTCTACAGTCCTCTACAGTCTCTAGTCCTCTACAGTCCTCTACAGTCCTCTTCAGTCTCTAGTCCTCTACAGTCCTCTACAGTCCCTTACAGTCCTCTTCAGTCTCTAGTCCTCTACAGTCCCTTACAGTCCTCTACAGTCCTCTACAGTCTCTAGTCCTCTACAGTCCTCTACAGTCCCTTACAGTCCTCTACAGTCCTTTACAGTCTCTAGTCCTCTACTGTCCTCTACAGTCCTCTACAGTCCCTTACAGTCCTCTACAGTCTCCAGTCCTCTACAGTCCTCTACAGTCCCTTACAGTCCTCTACAGTCTCCAGTCCTCTACAGTCCTCTACAGTCCTCTTCAGTCTCCAGTCCTCTACAGTCCTCTTCAGTCTCTAGTCCTCTACAGTCCTCTACAGTCCCTTATAGTCCTCTACAGTCTCTAGTCCTCTACAGTCCTCTACAGTCCTCTTCAGTCTCCAGTCCTCTACAGTCCTCTACAGTCCTCTACAGTCTCCAGTCCTCTACAGTCCTCTTCAGTCTCTAGTCCTCTACAGTCCTCTACAGTCCCTTACAGTCCTCTACAGTCTCTAGTCCTCTACAGTCCTCTTCAGTCTCTAGTCCTCTACAGTCCTCTACAGTCCCTTACAGTCCTCTATAGTCCCTCTACAGTCCTCTACAGTCTCAAGTCCTCTACAGTCCCTTACAGTCCTCTACAGTCTCTAGTCCTCTACAGTCTTCTACAGTCCTCTTCAGTCTCTAGTCCTCTACAGTCCTCTACAGTCTCTAGTCCTCTACAGTCCTCTACAGTCTCTAGTCCCAGTCTCCAGTCCTCTACAGTCCTCTACTGTCTCTAGTCCTCTACAGTCCTCTACAGTCTCTAGTCCTCTACAGTCCTCTACAGTCTCTAGTCCCTCTAGAATCCTCTACAGTCGGCTCCAGGTCCAGGTCTGTCAGTCTGACGCCTGACTGAAGGTAGAAGTGGTGGGTGTGTTTGATTTGGGCCCCTTAGTGCGCCCGCGGGGTGGTGCAATGAATCTGTGATTAATTTAAGTATATGTTCTTTCCCATGTTGAAGTATATCAACACTAACTGTAACCATAACCCATTAGCATCCTTAACGTTACTGCCGTTTTGTACGTTTCTGTATTGTTCACAAACTACAAATGGGTCTAAGTCTCCCTCGGGCCCCCTCGACCCCAGATCCCTCACGTCTCCTGGTGTTACATCAGTGGACAGATTTCATCTGAAGTTCAGCGGGTTTTAAATCTGAATCTGGCAAGATAAAGTCTCATAAATGATTAATGATGTAGAGATGAAACTGGGTCACTGCAGCAGAAACAGTCGGACTGCCTGCAGCATGAAGGTTTAACTATAGAGAGGATGTGACGCCACCTGGTGGAGCCAAGCAGAATAAAACTTACCTGGATTACCCTGTAAAGTTCAGACACAAGTTAGTTTGTTTGTATCACCCAATCAAAATTAAAGACAAGACCGTTAGAGCTGGGGTGGGTAACTCTGCAGAAACCAGCAAGAGAAGGTAGACATGTTTTATATGTCACACAGACATGTTTCGTGTATATATGTCACAGACATTCTGCAATAATTCTTTTTTTGACGATATGATAAAATACTGAAAAATATGTTATTATAAAGTGCGAGAGCTTGTGTTTAATGAACTTCACGTGGTGCTGGGAGCACTTTAGATTTCAGGCATGCTTGTTGTTACTGTACGACGGTACAACGTCATTAAGTTTGAATATTTCCATTATCACAATATGAATTTTAATAATCTTAAAAATGATACTGGTGTTATTGTGAACAGACTGATATTGAACACCCATTGTAGACAGGCAGGTAGGGCGTCCACTCATTTCATGGGGCCGAATGAAATGATTAGACGGGGTTATTACAGGCCTGCAATGGCCACAGATACGGGACTCTTTTCTGTGTCAGAGCATGTGGTTCATTGAATGGATGTAAAGAGAATTCTTCCCAGATAAATTGCGTACCCTGCCTTTAGGTGACAGAGCTTAAACAACATGAGATGCAGTTCTCTGCATGTGTGTCTGTGTGCAGCTGCAGACTGGAAGGTGGAAGCTGTTCAGCTCTCTACATGTGCTGGAACAACCAGACCGTCTGGTCACATTTTTAAACTTTGACCCACTGAGAAGCAGATACAAATATGTAAATACAAACATTGTTTTCCCTGGACAAAAGATTATTAGTCTGACCACCTGCTGATTAAAGCTGTCACACAGTCCAGGAGCCAGTCAGCAGTCCACTATAAAACACCAGAAACATCACCACCCTTATGTATCAGTGTGTGACGGCGGCACTTCTCCATTTTACTGGACTTCTACCTGTTGAAGAAATCCATTTTTAAAATGAAAGATACTCAGGAGGCGTGGACCAATGATGGACCACTGAGACAGATTAGACGGGGGTCAGTCCACAGGGGTCCACAAGACACGAAACAACTGCAGCAGCCTGGACAAATCTAGTATACAGTGCATAACATTTTCTTGACAGAAGTGTCCTGGAAGGTTGGATTCCCCACCCATCATGTTACCTCCACTTCACAAAAACAAATCAGGGTTCCACTTCCACTGTTTTCAGACAGTGGATTCCTCTATTCACTGTGCAGTGAAAAACAAACAAATCCATCCCCAACACCACCAAGATCACAGAAACACAAACGCTGCTCTTCAGGAATACCTTCGTACCTGCTGACCTCAGCTCCAGGGGCATGGAGCCAGGTCCTCACTGGACCTTAACCCTGTTAAACAAGGTTCTATGAAGTAATCTTCTTTCACTTGAATTAAGTTTCTGAGCTTTGGTTTCTTCCAAAACCCACTCCTGGCAGAGATGCTTAAGGATCTTTAGTAGTTTTTCTTTGGCTATCTTTATATTCTATAAGTAAATCAGAAAGAGAGAACAGATGCTCTTCTGACTCTGCCAATACTTTTGTTCCTTCTGATGAGCTCATATTTTCATTAAAGACAAAACTGAGACATTTATGACATTTATAAGTGGTGTACTGCTGTTGTCATTGCTTTCTAAAATGTATCATCTGTTTTTTGTTTCTGTTAATAGCAAGTCTCCATTTGCTATATGAAAAAGCATTGAGCTCCAAGTTGTTCTGGCTGCACCAGGTCACCAGATGGTCAATCTCCCACCTGTAGGCAGACTGATCCCCACCAGAGATGAGCCCGATGAGGGTGGTGTCGTCCGCAAACTTCAGGAGCTTGACAGACTGGTGGCTGGAGGTGCAGCTGTTGGTGTACAGGGAGAAGAGTAGAGGGGAAAGAACGCAGCCTTGAGGGGAACCGGTGCTGATTGTCCTGGAGTCACAGACATGTTTCCCAGCTTCACCTGCTGTCTTCTGTCGGACAGGAAGTCTGTGATCCACCTGCAGGTGGAGTCAGGCACGCTCAGCTGGGAGAGCTTGTCCTGCAGCAGAGCCAGGATGATGGTGTTGAAGGCAGAGCTGAAATCCACAAACAGGATCCTGGCGTAGGTTCCCGCTGAGTCCAGATGCTGGAGGATGAAGTGGAGGGCCAAGTTGACTGCATCATCTACAGACCTGTTGGCTCTGTAGGCGAACTACAGGGGGTCCAGGAGTGGGTCAGTGATGAATTTGAGGTGGGACAGCACAAGGTGCTGAAATGATTTCATTACCACAGAGGTCAGGTTGACGGGTCTGTAGTCATTAAGTCCTGTGGTCCTTGGCTTCTTGGGAACAGGGATGATGGTGGAAGTCTTGAAGCAGGCTGGTATGTGGCATGTCTCCAGTGAGGTGTTGAAGATATTAGTGAGTATCGGAGACAGCTGATCAGCACAGTGCTTCAGGGTGGATGGAGAGACAGAGTCTGGTCAGCTGCTTTGCGGGGGATCTGTCTCTTAAAGAGTCTGTTAACGTCCCTCTCCAGGATTGAGAGAGGTGTCACTGTGGAGGGGGAGGAGGGGGCCTCTGAGGTGTGAGGTTGTGGAGAGGCCATCGAGTCACGGGGGAAGGTGTCAGGACTGACCCATTGTCTTTCGAAACGACAGTAGAAATCGTTCAGGTTGTTGGCCAGGCGCAGGTCGTGAGCAGAGTGGGGGGCTCTGGGTTTGTAGTTGGTGATCTGTCTGAGCCCCTTCCAGACAGAAGCAGAGTCATTGGGTGAGAACTGTTGTTGGAGTTTCTCAGAGTACAGACGTTTAGCACCTCTCACCTCCTTTCTAAACCTGTACTTGGCCTCTTTGAACCTGCCTCTGTCTCCACTCCTGAATGGCTTCTTCCTTTTGCGACCGTAGCTGTCTGAGTTTGGCTGTGAACCAGGGTTTGTCGTTGTTGTAACTCACCCTGGTGCGTGATGGTACACAGCTGTCCTCACAGAAGCTGATGTAGGATGTCACACCCTCTGTGAACTCATCCAGACTGTTGGTCGCAGTCCTGAAAACGTCCCAATCAGTACAGTCCAAGCACGCCTGAAGTTCCTCCACAGCCTCACTGGTCCACTGTTTCGATGTCCTCTCCACAGCTTTGCAGAGCTTTAACTTCTGCCTGTAAGCAGGAATCAGGTGGATCATGATGTGCTCAGAGTTTCCCAGTGGAGCTCGGGGGACGGCGTGGTGGGCCCTGCTGACTGTGGTGAAGCAGTGATCCAAGATGTTCTCCTCTCTGGTGGGGCACTTAATAAACTGTCGGTATTTGGGGAGTTCACGTGTGAGATTTCCTTTGTTAAAGTCCCCAAGGACAATAACTAGGGAGTCCTGGTTTGTCCGCTCCACGCTCAGTATCTGGTCGGCGAGCGTGCGCTGGGCCTCCTGCACGTTGGCCTGCGGTGGGATGTAAACACCGACCAGAATGAACGAAGCAAACTCACGGGGGGAGTAGAAAGGTTTGCAGTTGATGATAAATGATTCCAGATCAGGAGAACAGTGTTGCAGCATCACTGTCACGTCATTGCACCAGCCACTGTTGGTATAAAAACAGATTCCTCCTCCTTTCGTCTTGCTGTGTGGCGATCCGCCAGCTGCAGCGCAGAGTCCGGGATCGATCCGCACAGCCACGTCTCTGTGAAGCACAGAACGGAAGATGAAGAAAAGTCACTGTTTTCCCCACCAGTAGCTGAAGTTCGTCCAGTTTACTGCAAAGTGAACGCACGTTGGAAAGAAATATTCCCGGTAGCGGTGTGCGAAGTCCGCGTCGGCGGAGATGCACGAGCGCACCGGCACGTTTCCCTCTCCAGTGATCCAGTAATTCCACGGATGAAGCGATGAAAGTGGGAATTAAATCCACAGGGGTTGTAGCCCTGATGTTCATGAGCTCTTCTCTGGTGAAAGAGCCTCCAGTGCTGCAGCAAAACACAGTGTTTACACACAAAACAAGAAAAAATAACGCGCACCAACACATCGAGGCGACCGTCTGCAGCGCCATCATGGGTGATGAAGCAGATAATGGGTGGGTGAAGAGCAGATAAGGTGGAGGATAAGGTGGAGGAGAGTACCTCTCCTGCCTCACCCCAAATGGACCAAACCAGCCAATCCGAAAATGATTTGACGGCATTATAACGTTTCCCATCAGTACCAGAGCAAATGAAGTCACACTCCAACAGATCTCTGCTGATCAAAGGCTTTCTTGAAATCAGCAGAACAAGCAAACATGTTTTTACTGTGTTGTAGTCCAGCATAAATATGATCAATACATGCTCCTTTGTTCCCTAAACCATTAATGTGTCCATTGTTCTGGACACCTGATCATTATAACCTGTACTGATCAAGCTGATACCTATAATTCAATGGAACTCTGGGTTTGATTATGGATTATTACCGTTCCGACCACCTTGTAATTTAACCCTCAATGTGTGTGTGATTGACAGGTCTGAGGGACTGGTACCTGAGGAACACAATAGGCTCCACCCACCAAAACCAGGCCAACGGAAAGGCCAGCGCTGGGGTCAACGGGGGGGTCAAAGGTCAGGCTGGAGGGGGAGGAGCTCTGCAAGGCAGACAGAGGACTCATGGTGTCATCCAGCAGTCGACCTATCAGACGGAGACGAGTCATCATCACGCTCCGCCACATCACAAACAGACGCTGGCGCATTCAGCCACATTCCACGGACACCCGCTGCACGGCAGGTATGACTCACCTGTACAGGTACAGATCCACTGCTGTCAGAACACCTGAGCTCCTGAACCTGACCAGCTGTCTCTCTCTCTCTCTCTCTCTCTCTCTCTCTCTCTCTCTCTCTCTCTCTCTCTCACAGGTCTATGGATAGCTCTCTCTACCACGACTCCTTTCCTCCTCAGAAACAGGAAGTAGCTCTCAGAGACCTGACTCTGGACCAGCCGTCTCCTGGAACTCTGGTCTGACTCACCGACCAATCAGGACGCTGAATAATCCAAGGCTGGCTTCCTGGGATGCAGGTTTTTCAGGAGAACCAGGAACCAGAACCAGCAGAACCTCCTGCAGTTCACCAGGACCTGCAGGTTCTCTTCAGGTTACACCAGCAGCCGGTTGTGTTCAGAGGCACACGGGCAGCAAACCAGCAGCTCCTCAGAACCTATTTCACCTGAAACCAGGCCAACCGTGATGTCACACAGAGGACGATGATGTCACAGTCCTGTTGGCTGACCTCTGGAAGCCGTTTCCTGGGTCTGGACCCTCCTCGGCTTTGATGAATTGCTGTCTCAATCAGGGAATTCATATAGATAATCTCGATGTCTGAACCGACTCGTCCAAGTCTGACCTTGCTTTGCCGACCAAAGGGTTTGTGGGTAAAAACACAGAAACTGAACTGGATTTTTTCTACAACGACGTCTTCGTCTTTAATCTGTAATCAGACTCTGCTCAGACAATCAGTACTGAACCAGATTTTATAGGAACTTTTGATAAAAGTGATGATCATGATGATGATGATGAAGAAACTGTTGCACTCTCTCACATAATCACCAGCTGACGTCACCAGTTGATGACATCACCAGCTGATGACGTCACCAGCTGATATCACCAGCTCAGTCCAGCAGACTGAAGTCTGAAAGATGAACTTTTGATAAAGTTTGAACTGATCAGATCAGGTGACCTGTTTGATCCCTCAGGTGAGTCCGGACAGAAACCGGCAGGTGAGACTCTTCAGGTATTCTTACAGTCTGGACTCAACGTCTCTGCACTAAACAAACAGCTGCTGCAGGAAATAGAAAGACATGAACATGAAGACAGCCATCTCTCTTCTTTCATTTGTAACGTAAGAGGCTTCCTCATCCCCTGCACTAGTAACACCAGCGACCAACTAGTAACACCAGTGACCAACCAGTGACCAACCAGCGACCAACTAGTAACACCAGTGACCAACCAGTGACCAACCAGTAACACCAGCGACCAACCAGTATCACAAGTGACCAACTAGTAACACCAGTAGCAGCGTGACATTAAGAAACTGTGGTTTACGTCAGTTAAACAGTGATAATAATGATGGAGCCTCCACCTGCCGTACAGGTGCAACATTCACCTGTAGAGTCTCCAGGCTTGTTCGTCTTTCACCTGCTTGTGTTTTATCTTTATTTTTATTTTTAATTTGTGCAAAACGACAAAACAGTGAATAAAGAGAGAGCGACACACAAAACACAGAATACACAACTTACACTGCAGCAAAGAGAGGAGGAGGAGGAGGAGGAGGAGGAGGAGGAGGAGGTAATAGTATAAACGTATATATACTGTGTATAGATCTCCTAGTGGACTGTATAGAAGAGGTCTGAGAGGCTGGCTGATAGAAACTAAGTGTTGATCAGCAGCAGCTTTGCTATCGAATCAATTGATAATCATTCACATGAATTTACATGTTCACATTGAGTAGAGTTGAATAATTGATGTTTGGGTCAGAACTAAAGTTCCTGCTGACTGAGAACACGAGAGGAACTGATGAGGACAGTTTTTGCAGGACTGAGTCACAGTCCAGATCCAGATCCAGATCCAGATCCAGAGTGAGAGCAATAAGAGGACTTTTCAGGATGAAAATCATTTGCAGCGACAATCAGACGATGATGTCACAGTGTTGATTGATTGATTGATCAGTTTATTGATGGACTGAATGGAGCCTGTTTGTGTTCTCAGTTTCACACTTTTATAAAAATCTTCACAAACTCGACTTGAATGAAATGCAACTTTTTAAAAATGTGAATTGAAAGCAGTGTTTTATGGATTCTGATCTGTTTCCACAGGTGACATATGATCAATATGTTTCTTATTATTCAAAACTGATAAGTTTGAGTCTGTGTGGGTCTGTGGTTCATATTGTCTGTTCAAGTCTTTTATTTTCACAGAAACCAGTCTGACCTCCACTTTCCTCCAACATGGAGCCGCGGTCACATGACTGCATGCAGTCAAATAAACACATGAAGAAGAAACAGCTGTTCACCAACTGAAATCATTCAATGTGACAGATTATGGGATGTTTTAAAGGACACCTGAACTTACCAGGTGTGTTTGACACATGACAGACAGCTGTTGATGAAGACTTTGGTTCAGACATTCATTATATATAATGAATATATATACACACACCAAACATAAGCCATGGACGCTGCTGCTGTCACTCTCAGATTGACTGACAGATGTAATTTAACTTGAACATCCTGTGTTTGTGATTGGCTGCACCAGCTGTCATGTGACCGCAGCTGCAGGGGAGCAGAAAGAGTCCCAGCATGCAATTCTTCTAACTGGTCTCACACCAAAGCAGAACTCTGAATACTCAAATATTCAGAGCCGTAGCCACGATTTCCCACCAAACTCTGGACACACTTCTAGGTATTTAAAAGTTCCACGAACAACCCTGACGGTATTTGTTGAGTATCCTGGAGTAATACTAGTAGTGTGCACTACCAGTATTAGTTGTGGGTACAGTACTGTGTGGAGGACCTGTCCCCCTTCAGGTCTTGGACCAGCTGTGGTCCAGCTGTGTGGACAGTCCAGGGACATCACAGCTGTGTCTGCCATGATGCGTTCAGGTGCACTCTGTACAGTTGATGTTTCTTACGGTCTGAACTTTGTGTAAAAATCATTTCTATCTTTCTGTCATTTGTACTTTTTTCACTCTGAACTCTTTCTGCTGTTTGTTGGAAAATGAAAACGCTTAACGTAAATAAAGGAGTGACACTTGTGATGGAAATCTTAGAGCTGCTTCACTCTAACAAGAAGTTTCAGGAGACCTGGATGTCTTACACAGGAATATTTATTGAAGCTCGATCGAGGAGAAAAGGGAAACACCACGTGTGAATCACAGCGTACTGCTACCCAAATCTGAAGATGGTGTCCTGAAGCTCAGTATTTAACCCTCCACAGAACTGATAAGTTCCTCTATATCCAAACAGGGTTATTCCTAACTCAGTCTGTCTGTGTGATGACTCTATTGGATATCGGATCCAGACAGGGAAAGACGTCAACCATTGCTGTAGAAGCAACAGCAAAGCCTCTCTACCGTATCTGTTATTCAGCGTCAACAACCAGGCTCCAGCCTGTTGTGTCTAACCCTGAAAACAGAAGATATCTAGCAGACCTTGGTCTACCAGAGGCCAGAGCCAACTCAGCCTTATCAGGCACACAGAGTGAGACAGGTGAACAGAGACAGACAGGCGAACAGAGACAGACAGGTGACCTGACCTGTGAAGCACTGTCTTAAGTTACCGTTAACCTACAAGAGGGAAGTTTAACATACAAGAAGGAAAATTCCTTTACAACACTGTTAACATGCTGTTTTTAAATAAAGATTTATCTTCACTGGTTCCCATACATCTGCCTGTCGTCACTCATCCAAACCATGACATCCTACTGATTCCACCAATAATATTCATATAACACACAAACATATACTGGTCTGAGGCCAGGCCAGCCTCGCTGGGTCCAAGAGCGTGTCCCTCAAAGAGTCCTTCACCGGGTCCAACACCGGGACCTTTAGAGAATCCCTGACTTGGTCCTTCACCGGGTTCCTCAGAGAGTCCCTCACCTGGTCCTTCACCTGATCCCTCACCTCATGATGTAAATTACAAAGAGCTATCATTTGGATTCTCTTTTTTTATTCAACAGTTGCAGTTTACAAACTAAAGAGGGGAACAGTAAGTAGCAGTAAGTACATTTACACATTTATACATATATACAAACATATATACACATACACATATACATACATATATACATATATACATAAATCTATGTACTAGAGATTTAGACATGACTTTAACATCTTTACAGATGATAAATAGTTTTTAAATGAATTTTTATACAAATTAGAGGGTTTACTGTTTTTCCCATTTGCATTTATATACATGATATTTATCCATAATGATAATTATGTTTACATCCATATTAATAAATTGAAGGTTTGCCAGTCCCGATATTTGATATTTGCTGTAAAGATCCAGCCAATAATGGAAGCAATACGGTGAACTGAACTGTATGAAAGAAGGAATCGGAATCGGAATTGGGTTTATTACCAAGTAGGTTTTCACATACAAGGAATTTGCTGTGGTGTATTGGTGCGTAACAAGTACAGACAATTACAGACAAGTACAGACAAGACAAGTAGTGCAAGGTGCAAGGGTATGCATAAATATTGTATTTTAAAGTACTACAGTGCTAGTACTAAGTAAGTATAATTAACAGTACAGAATATGAAAAAGAAAATTACTAAATATGTGCAATGTGTCTTTTGTAGATGATAATGAATAATGAATAAAACTAAAACTGCGAGGAATGTGCAAAATATTGAGTGTGTACTGTTTAGTATAGACTAGTCCACAGAAGAAGAAGCAGGGGGAATGTGGTAGAAGGATCCAGGAACAGGAAACATGGTGAACAGGTGAACTCATGTCAGGTCCCTTTAATGGTCAGCAATTCATTCATGGAATAATGTCAATACACACGAGAATAAGGAAACAAGGCGCTGAGGTCTCCACATGGACACATGTCATCAACCATGCTGCAGCTCTGGGATCAGGACACAAGAGGAAGTAGAGTCAGTGTTGGAGAGGAAGCAGGAAGCAGGAAGCAGTGATGAGGGAGAAAGATGGGGCGCAGTTATCTGAAAAGAACTCTTCACTTTATGGGGAAGCAGGTGAGGAAACATGAATCAGAGAGAAAGGACAGTGTAGGAGGCCACTGCCTCCAGGAGGCGGCAGCAGTGACAGTGAGGAGGCAAGCTGCCGTTAAAACCCAAAGAAGAATAAGAAGAAGAGAAGGATGTAGACGTAGGATGTAGGATGTGTGTGTAGGAAACGAGGGCTGTGTTGTCAGTATTGGGACGCGCCCCGTCCTCTCAGGTAAACAGTTTCCAAACTTTGTGCTGCGACATTAAACAGCATTAAACGGGTTAAGTAATGAAATAAAGTGGATGTTTGTAGACAGGAAGCGTACCCGGCCTGGGACCCGGTCTGGGACCCGGTCTGCGGGGGGTCCGGGGTCAGACGGAGCAGATTAACGCGTTAAAGTTTCACTTCCTTCATGTTCAGACAAACAACAAAGTTCGGCTAGCAGTTAGCTTCCGTTAGCTCGCCTCTCCGCCACCGGGTCCAAAGACCCGGATCCCAAGACCCGGGTCAGACCTTTACTCCGGTTCGGTATCAGCTGGTCGGTAACGGTACCGGGACCTGTGTCAGCGGGACCGGGACCTGTGTCACCGGGACCGGTATTTAACGTTAAAGATTCGATTTTAATGCGTGAACACCGCGAAGGGCATCAACATGAACTGTAGCCGGCGGCTACTGTCAGTTACCAGAAAACCAACCACAGCTAGTTAACCACAGCTAGTTAACCAACCACAGCTAGTTAACCAACCACATCTAGTTAACCACTGCTAGTTAACCAACCACATCTAGTTAACTACAGCTAGTTAACCAACCACAGCTAGTTAACCACTGCTCCTGCTGCAGTAAAAAGTTCCTGTCAGTGTTTTATTATCTCTGATGTTTCTGGATTAATATTCCTGCTGCATTCATGTGTCTGTTGCATTTTACTGCTGTAGATGTTTCAGGTTGAGCTCATTTTAACTCCTTTATATCCTGTTGGCTAGTTTAATCTGCAGCAATGCATCATGGTCTATAAGATCATCACGTGTTTGCAGCGTCGCTGTCCTGAGAGAAAACACATATCTCTAAAAGTTTTCATCTCTGTGACGATGCTTTTTCCAGCTGATCCCAGAGGGTTGAAACAGTTTATTGAGCTTCAGAGGTGTGAAACAGTAATTGATTGTCAGAATAGTTGCAGATGAACTATCTTTGATAAATTGACTTATTGTTTCCACTGGATAAAGTTTTTTTTTACAACACACGGTGTTGTAGTGGTTTTGATCCTGGAGGACATGTGATATGAGCAGTCAGGTGATCTTCCTCTGTCCCCACAGGTGCAGGATCAGACCGTGAGACCAACATGTTGTTTCCGTGAACAGGCACTGCAGTCCACACAGTGGACCTCCTGTGGCGCTCTGCCGTTACTGTCCTCTGATTGGTCACCGGTCACCTGCCTGTCAGCATGGAGCTGACCTATCAGAAGCTGCCCGCTGAACTGAGGCGGAGCTCCAGACTCAGGAAGCTGACTGCCGTGCTGCTCGTCGCCTACGCCGTCAAAAAACTTTCCCCGTACGCCTGGAGGAGGATACAGGTGAGACACACACACAGACATGGCAGAAAATATTGGCACATTTTATCAGAATAAAGCCCCATTCGTCCTAGTGTTTTATTATCTAGACAGAACAAAGAAGCTGTGAAAATAACTTAGTTAATGGTTGTTCTCCAAATTTTAGAAGCTGTGAGAGAGAATTGGTTTGCAGAAATACTTTATTTTCAGTCTTATGAAAGGAGAAAAAGAGTCTCTGCTGTTCATCACAGTGAACATGGTAATAGTAAAGGTTTAAGGCCCGTGGGACTGTGGTCAACATCTCTGGATGTGGTCACAAGAGCAGAAGGATTGTTCGAATGGTGGAGAAAGAACCAGATCCAAGCTGATCTTCAACTTCAAAGCACAAATGTTTGAAGTGGCACCATCCGTCGCTGTCTGAACCACAATGGGCTCTGTGGTAGAAGACCCAGGAAGACCCACTTCTAAGAGGGAGAACCTAAAAGACCAGATCACACTCTGAACTTACACGTCTCTTCCTATACGTCCTTCTGTGTAGACGAGATCATTTGCACCAGAACAGTCACCACTTTCCCAACGGTAAACCACAAGTCACAAACTATTCTCAACACACAGCAACTATGGAGACCTGGAGGACCTGATCCACAGGACCTCCTCTCCACCATGGAGATTACGTCTGCAGGTAACTCTGTAACTAACAGGTGTGTTTGTTTTGTCTTCAGAGTGCAGCAGGTCAACAGCTGGGTGGAGCTTATCTCCCTGGTGGCGTGGTCAGCACCTCCTCCTCCAAATCTGTGGACAACAACGGAGGGAAGAAGACGAGAAACAGCAGGTGTGTGTGTGTGTGTGTGTGTGTGTGTGTGTGTGCAAACTATTTAAAAATATGAATACAAAAATAAGAATAAGTGAATTATTGACTTAGTTAAATAAGTTTTCTCACTCTGATGACGTGTTTGAGAACTTGAGTTAACCCAAAGATCCAGACTCCTGGTCTTTGTCCACTACAGGATGAACCCCGTCACACGATGTGGTTCTCTGTCTGTCTTCAGGTCTCCGTCGGTGAACAGGGAGTTTGTCCTCCGACTGTCTCGGCTGTTGAAGCTCTTGTTTCCACGGTTACTGTGTCCAGAGATCGGCCTGCTGGCTCTGCACTCCCTGACTCTGATGTCCAGAACCTTCCTGTCCATCTACGTGGCTGCTCTTGACGGTCTGTCTGCCTGTTTCCCTGTCTCTCTCTTTGTCTGTCTGTCTGCCTGGCTGTCTGTCTGTCTCTTTCTCTGTCTGCCAGGTGGTAACAGTAGAACATCATCAGTAATCAATAGTATTGATCCTGCAGGTGTGATAGTGAGGTGTATTGTTCAGAAGGACCCTCAGGCCTTCGTGCTGCAGCTCTCTAAGTGGCTCCTCGTCGCTGTTCCTGCAACTTTCATCAACAGCGCCATCAGATTCCTGGAAGGTCAGCTGGCGCTTCGCTTCAGGAGCCGATTGGTTGACCACGCGTACCAGCTATACTTCACCAACCAGGTAACACTCACTCACTCACTCACTCACTCACACACTCTCACACTCTCACACTCTCACACTCTCACACTCACTCACACACTCACACACTCTCACACTCTCACACTCTCACACTCACTCACTCACTCACACACTCTCACACTCTCACACTCTCACACTCACTCACTCACTCACTCACTCACACACTCACACACTCTCACACTCTCACACTCACTCACTCACTCACACACTCTCACACTCTCACACTCTCACACTCACTCACTCACTCACACACTCACACACTCACTCACTCACACACTCACTCACTCACTCACTCACACTCACTCACTCACTCACTCACACACTCACTCACACACTCACACACTCTCACACTCTCACACTCACTCACTCACTCACACACTCTCACACTCTCACACTCTCACACTCACTCACTCACTCACACACTCACACACTCTCACACTCTCACACTCTCACACTCACTCACTCACTCACACACTCTCACACTCTCACACTCTCACACTCACTCACTCACTCACACACTCTCACACTCACTCACTCACTCACACACTCTCACACTCTCACACTCTCACACTCACTCACTCACTCACACACTCTCACACTCACTCACTCACTCACACACTCACACACTCACTCACTCACTCACACACTCACACACTCTCACACTCTCACACTCACTCACTCACTCACACACTCTCACACTCTCACACTCTCACACTCACTCACTCACTCACACACTCACACACTCACTCACTCACACACACACTCACTCACTCACTCACTCACACACTCACTCACACACTCACTCACTCACTCGCACTCACTCACTCACTCGGTTGGGGGGGGTCAGGAGGACTAGACGCATGTACGTGGGCTCGCGGCCGGTTGCTCGCCTGAGTTGCTTCCTGTCTCTCTCTCTTCCTGCAGACTTATTACCGCGTCAGCAACATGGACGGTCGTCTGTCCAATCCGGATCAGTCTCTCACTGAGGACATCGTCATGTTTTCAGCCTCAGTCGCTCATCTTTACTCCAACCTGACCAAACCAATCCTGGACGTGGTCGTCACCTGCTACACCCTGCTGCGCACTGCACAGTCCAAAGGTACGTCCTGAAGGGCGTGAGTGATGAAGGGCGTGAGTGATGAAGAGCGTGATGTCTCTGATCTTCCTCCCTGCAGGAGCGAACACCACGTGGCCTTCCGTTATCGCCAGCCTGGTGGTGGTGCTCACAGCCAAAGTCCTGCGCTCCTGCTCGCCTCGATTCGGGAAGCTGGTGGCGGAGGAGGCGAGGAGGAAAGGAGACCTGAGATATATGCACTCTCGCATCATCGCCAACTCCGAGGAAATCGCCTTCTATGGGGGACACAAGGTGACGGTAATACACAGACACGTTAGGGTTAATATAAGTGGCGTGAGGAGCATCAGCGGACAATGTTTGGGTGCGATTGATTTGCAGGTGGAGATGGCCCAGCTGCAGAGGAGCTACACGTCTCTGTCCTCTCAGATCCACCAGATCCTGCTGAAGCGGCTCTGGTACGTCATGCTGGAACAGTTCCTCATGAAGTACGTGTGGAGCGCCTCCGGCCTGGTGATGGTCGCTGTGCCCATCATCACCGCCACAGGATACTCCAAATATGGTAAATACACGTCAACACCACGCCACACACACACCCAGCGTGTACAGGGAGTCACTCTGTGACCTCTGACCTTCTTCAGACTCCGAGGAGGTCAAGCAGGCCGCCATGGTGATGAAGGAGGAGGAGTTGGTGAGTGAGAGGACGCAGGCCTTCACCACGGCCAGAAACCTCCTCAACGCTGCAGCCGACGCTGTGGAGAGGATCATGAGCTCCTACAAGGAGGTACACAACCCGCCTCCTCTAAACTCCTCTAAACTCCTCTTCATTACCTCCTCTTTACTCCCTCTTTAACTGAGTGTGTCTCTGTGTCTGTGTGTGTGTGTGTGTGTGTGTGTGTGTGTGCAGGTGACAGAGTTGGCAGGCTACACCGCTCGGGTCTCTGAGATGTTGGATGTGTTTGAAGATGTGAATGAAGGAATCTACCGTCGCTCTGCAGACAGAGAGGAGGCGTTAACAGGAGGAGGAGCTGTGGTTCAGCATGGTCAGAGGGTCTGCGGTCGTCTCGAGATCAGAGGTGAGTGCACCTGCACCTGTGCACTCTGCCGATTCTCCTCTACTCCTCCTGCCGTACCTTGAGATCAGAGCCGCTGTTTAGGAGCAGCTCCTTAAGGAACAGGGCGGTTTGTATCACGTGGTTGAGTAAGTAAGAGGCAGCGGGCGGCAGAGAGTGACTGGGAATGTGAGCTGAGGACGGAAACACAGGAAGTCTGGCTGTAGGCATACATTTAAAATTACTATACAAAGACATGAGGACGAGATGTGAGGACGAGACCAGACAAAGACATGAGGAAGAAGCGTTACAGAGGTCTGCCTCCTTTTACAGTTTCAGATGACATCTGATCAATATGTTGATGTCAGCTCACATTGATCAGCTGCTGTGACTATTTGTGCCCTGGGTTCAGCTCTCAGGTTACATACAGTCCGCCCCACCTGCTAAATGCAGCCAGAAATCAATACCTACACACGAGACTCAGGGCTGGAAAAACTACTTTTACGTTGTCTGCATGTTCTTCTGGTCAAAATACATATAAGTTTTGTGTGCAGGTCATGTAATCAGTGTGGAGAAGGGGATTCGCTGTGAGAACCTTCCAATCATCACACCAACCGGAGACGTGGTGGTTTCCAGCCTCAACATCCAGGTACAACACACACACACACACACACACACACACACACACACACACACACACACACAAACTTACACAGAGAGACACACACACATAGTGTCCACCAGGGGCCACCTTTAGACAGCATGAGGGAATTACCAACAAAAACTGTTAAACATTGTTAAACACACTAAGTTCGTTGGAGATGAACTGCTTGTCGCCTGGAAAGTGGACGAGATCAGGCGGCAGCAGCAGAGGGCGCTGACAAAAAGCTGCAGTCAAGTCGGACAGTTTCCAGCAGCCTTCAAACAATATACAGGAAGTGAAGGAAATATTTGCATGTTGTATGATTCATCTATAGGCTGCCTGTAGTTTAAGTAGAGCCAAAGATGAACTGTCTCTGGTGGAGTTTACATAAAAACAATCATATGACCCTAACTTTAAGAAATGTAAATACTATATCAACGTCCTCACAGCTTCATACAGGCATCACAGAGGAACAGCAGCAGTGAGGACGATAAGACACAAGTTTCCTTCAGAGAGACACAGAATATATTAGACTCAGTTCAAACAAGTGTTTAATAGCTTTTCTGTCACTTCACAATAATTATAACTTGGACTAAACATATTCCTCTTCTCTGGTTGACAAACACAGTCATCAAGTTGTACTTAGGCTTTATTATAATTTGTATTTATTAATTAATTTGATTTTTAAATGATATATATGAATGAATGAGTTAAATTTTGGTCATGCATGCCAAGCCCTTACAAGACACCATGAACTCAAGCAGACCAGGATCAGAGAGCTGTGCAAACATGTTTAAACAACAGAGAAAGTCCATAAATAGAAACACAACAAAAGTATCTTTCACAGTCAAATCCTCCGACCATCATTCAGTAGAACATAATTCATAAATCACTGACTGAAACATTTACTATATTCTGGAAAAATCTAAATAAATACTAATTAAACTATCTATCTACACAGAAAACGAGGATTATCTACAACACGTGGTGTTTGTGGACAAAACTGAGAGCCAATCAGCTCTTTGATTAGGCGACAGCCAGGCGTTTCCCATCATGCCCTGGGTCCTGCAGTCAGTGGCTCTAAAACCTGCAGCCGCCTCGATCTCACGAGGTTATTGTTGTCCACTAGGGAATGACGTCAGAGCAAGTCGGGATCAAGTCGGACACAAAACTAACCGGCATGCATTGTGCGACAATTGCCGGTTATCGATTCTGTGCGGGCCTGGCTCATCTTGAACGTAAATGTTTTTTTCTATTTATGGACTTTCTTTGTTGTTTAAACATGTTTGCACAGCTCTCTGATCCTGGTCTGTTTGAGTTCACAGTGTCTTGTAAGGGCTCGGCATGCATGTCAAAAATTTAACTAATGAATTAATTTATATACATAATTTAAAAAAAAGAAAATTGATAAATACAAATTATAATAAAGCCTAAGTACAACTTGATGACTGTGTTTGTCAACCAGAGAAGATGAATATGTTTAGTCCAAGTTATAATTATTGTGAAGTGACAGAAAAGATATTAAACACTAGTTTGAACTGAGTCTAATATATTCTGTGTCGCTCTGAAGGAAACTTGTGTCTTATCGTCCTCACTGCTGCTGTTCCTCTGTGATGCCTGTATGAAGCTGTGAGGACGTTGATTCACTAGTTACATTTCCTGAAGTTAGGGTCCAGAGACAGTTCATCAAGATGCAAATATTTCCATCACTACCTGTATATTCTTTGAAGGCTGCTGCAAACTGTCCGACTTAACTGCAGCTTTTTGTCACCACCCTCTGCTGCTGCCGCCTGATCTCGTCCACTTTCAAGGCGACAAGCAGTTCATCTCAAACAGGCCTACTGTTGAACACAGTGTTGAACACACTGTTGAACACACTGTTGAACACAGTGTTGAACACACTGTTGAACACAGTGTTGAACACACTGGACGGCAGGTTTCAATTTAAATTTGATTTAAGTTGTTTTGTTTGCTGACATGTTTTTTCAGAATTAAATTAGTAATTTCTATAATCCTCATGCTGATGATGCTGATGATGCTGATGCTCTCTCTTCAGTCTCTCCTTCTGTCATTCTTTCCACCAGTTTTTCATCTCTAAGGTCAAAGGTCACAGAGCAGAGTCTGCAGCTCATTAGCATTTACTGGAACACAATATAGGGATTATTTAGCATGACATTTTTGTGGTAAAGACTCAAACAGAAGAAGAAGAAAAAGAGGAACATTGATGGAAACAGAAACTCCTCTCTGTCCTCTGATTCACGACCTTTGACCTCTCAGCTCTGACATCCGTTCGTTCTCTCAGTGTACAGACAGACAGGCAGGCAGGCAGGCAGGCAGACAGACAGGCCCTCTTCGGTAAGTCTTTATTGAATAAAATGGTGAACAATAGTGACGGGGGAGTAAACGGTTGACAGATAAACAGTGAAAACAGAAAGAAGCGTCTTAGCGGTTTACTTTACCAACTAGCCCACTGAGTCGCATGTCAGCAGTCCGGGCTGTTTGATCCTGCTCTGACTGGACTCACTGTTTCAGTCCATGAACTGGATCAGACTGAGTATTGTTCCCCTGCTCTGCTCTCCACCCGTTGAGAAAGAAGTCCTTTGTGTCAAAATCTACAAAACAAGCAGCAAGCAAGCATTTTGTTTTTATCTTTGTTTTCCTCTTCGGTCTTCTGTCTGGATCCGTAAGTTTAGTTTCTCTCTGTGTCTCCCAGGTGGATGATGGGATGAACGTGTTGATCACAGGTCCAAACGGCTGCGGGAAGAGTTCTCTGTTCAGGATCCTCAGTGGACTGTGGCCTGTTTATGGTGGAGTTCTGTACCGCCCAGAACCGCAGCACATGTTCTACATCCCACAGCGGTAATACTACTGCTGCTACTGTACCATCCAGAACCACAGCACGTTCTACATGACATTTATTTAGCTGAAGCTTGTGGAGTAGCAGAGCGTGGTGGACAGGCTGGTTTGTGTCTGGTGTCTGGTTTGACCAGGTCCTGAAAGTAGGATGGACCTGAGCCAGTCACAGCACTGTAGACCGGTACCAGAGACTTGATCGGAGCAGCGACCGGTAGCCAGTGCAGGTGTGGAGGAGCGAAGAGTTAAGAGGGCATCAAAAACGTGGTGTGTTTAGATGGAAGTGGCAGAAGAGAGACAGGGCTGTAGTCCTTCCCTTTAGATGGGTTGAGTGTGGGTTGTTCAAAAGAAGGTTCACTCTTACTGCTTTTAGAGGAGTTGATGAGGTGGGTCAGGAAAAAAAGGAGGTCAGGAGCAATAGACTGAAGAAGGTGAGAGGGGATATGGTCAGCAGGACAGGTGGTAACAAGGCTTCGTACATCACTGTAGTAGTAATGTAGTACTTTGTACTGTATAGGCCCTACATGTCAGAGGGGACCCTCAGAGACCAGGTGATCTATCCAGACTCAGCGGAGGCAATGGTTCAGAGAGGAGTCACAGATTCAGATCTGGAGGAGATCCTTAGGTCCGTTCACCTGGTCTACATCCTGGACAGAGAGGGAGGTCAGTGTGTGTGCGTGTGTGTGTGCGCGTGCATGTGTGTCTGTGTGCGCACAGCTCAAGGACAACCACTGACCCACCGTCCACTGCAGCCTCCAGTGGAGGACGACATACGTGGACAGGGGACAAGGCCGGCTGATGGGGGCAACGGACCGGAACTCCCCTCCGCTGCTTGCCCTGCAACGGCCCCAGCAAGAAACCCTCAGCATTATGTAGACTTACAAGCTATTACAGCTTTGTATTGTGATTGATTACAACAGAATCATTGATCAATCCAATATGCCTTCATACTGAAAAAAGGGACCAGGGACTTCTGTCTGCAGTCAAACGCTGTACCACCTGCACCACTTTTATTATGCAATAAGAAGCTTCTCTTTTTATGTCTTAGTCCTAATCGGTTGCATGTTTTTATCCAAAAGGAGCTTTACGCACAGTCTTATCAGAGCTGAGTATTTGATGACTGTTGTGTTATACATGATGTTCTGGTGTTTACAGTGGTCATTTACATTTGAAAGTGTTGCAAAACTAGTTCTTAAAGTAAATTGTAGCACACCATAGTGAACTTTAATAAAATAAAACTTAATTTCCCAACAGCAAATTGGTGGTTACTGAAAATGCTGGTTAGTAAGTTTGGAAAACCACCAGCCACAGTAGCTGGGCAGAAATGTTAATGTCAAGCCCTGGATACATGTGTAATAAATCATTTCATATTAAGTAGCAGTGTCAGTTATCATCCAAATGTGTCACCAGACTGATGATAACATTCACACCGTTCGCGCTGTTCACGCTGTTCGTACTGTTCTTGACTGTTCTACGTTGTTAATACTTCTACACTGTTGTTCACACTGTTGTACTACAGGTTGTACAGTAATTATATCCTGTCTATGTGTCAGGTTGGGAGTCGGTCAGTGACTGGAAAGACGTTCTGTCAGGAGGAGAGAAACAGAGGATGGGGATGGCCCGCATGTTCTACCACCGGTAAACATTAACTTCCTGGTTCCAGACAGTTTCTTAATCTTAGTGCAGTGCCCGTTCAGAGCGGGACAATTGCTTTACCCTCGGAAGTGTTGCTTCTGTTACAGACAGACAGAGATTCCTTCCTTTATAGTCAGCTGATCCTCTCTCTCTCTCTCTCTCTGTTGTGTGGATGTCTCTCGCCCAGCCCTCGGTATGCTCTTTTGGATGAGTGTACAAGTGCTGTTAGCATCGACGTGGAGGGAAACATCTTCCAGGCTGCTAAGGATGCTGGGATAGCCCTGCTGTCAATCACACACAGACCGTCCCTGTGGTCAGTACACACACACACACACACACACACACACACACACACACGATTAATTGAACTATACGAACATTGAAACGCATAAATCCTGGACTCTGTATGTGAGGATAGACTCTAAATTGAAGTCTGTGTATTACTGGATGTAAACTGTACATGTATGTTGAGCCTGCAGGGGGCAGCAGAGCCCTGGGCTGGGCTCAGTTGCCCCACCCTGATGGTTCTCTTACTGTTCTCTTCTTCTTCTTTTTCCTCTCACAGGAAGTACCACTCTCACCTGCTTCAGTTTGATGGAGAAGGAGGATGGAGGTTTGAGCCTCTGGACGCCTCCACCCGTCTCTCTCTGCAGGTCTGCGTCTCTGCATCTATTCTGGTGTTTAAATCAAACACATCAACACCGTTACATTTATACATATGTACATTTATGTTAAAGTTACTGTTGATGTTCAACTGGAGTAGTCTCTCTACTGACTGTAATAAAGGTTAACCAATACCCCCCCTCGCGGTTGTTTTTAAAGGTGGACACACATCGAATATATGATGTTTACTGAGCTAAACATCACCGTTGTGGGGGGGGGCACTGCAAAGCTCGACACAGAATTTATAGGAAGTTTCTCAGCTCAGTGAATCAGTTTGTGAAGATGTTAAAATAACTGTGAACCTCCTCAGCTGACCCCACAACCCCTTCTGTAGTAACCATGGTAACCATGGCAGCACAACAACAGGCCTCTGGCACAGGTGTGTGTGTGTGTGTGTGTGTGTGTGTGTGTGTGTGTGTGTGTGTCTGTGTGAGAGAGAGAGAGGAAACGTCAGCCAATCCGCTGTCTCTGTTCAGGTCATGTGGGTCATAACTGCTTGCAGTCTGCCTATAGGCTGGTTGGAGATGAGCCAGGTCTGCACAGAATTGGTCGCCGCACATTGCATGCTGTTCCTCCTCCTGTCTGTAGTCCTGACTGTAGCTGTTCCTCCTCCTGTCTGTAGTCCTGACTGTAGCTGTTCCTCCTCCTGTCTGTAATCCTGACTGTAGCTGTTCCTCCTCCTGTCTGTAGTCCTGACTGTAGCTGTTCCTCCTCCTGTCTGTAGTCCTGACTGTAGCTGTTCCTCCTCCTGTCTGTAATCCTGACTGTAGCTGTTCCTCCTCCTGTCTGTAGTCCTGACTGTAGCTGTTCCTCCTCCTGTCTGTAGTCCTGACTGTAGCTGTTCCTCCTCCTGTCTGTAGTCCTGACTGTAGCTGTTCCTCCTCCTGTCTGTAGTCCTGACTGTTACTGTTCCTCCTCCTGTCTGTAGTCCTGACTGTTACTGTTCCTCCTCCTGTCTGTAATCCTGACTGTAGCTGTTCCTCCTCCTGTCTGTAGTCCTGACTGTAGCTGTTTGAACGTTTGACTGTTGATTCACTAGTTCACTTTTTTAAATTTAACCTCTAATTTTAAACGACAGTGTCTTTCATTTGTAGGCTAAACTTAAACTACAGTTTGCCTACAGATGATCTAACAGGAAGTAAGTCAAGTCAAGTCAAGTCAATTTTATTTGTATAGCGCCAAATCATAACAAAAGTTATCTCAAGACGCTTTCACATAGAGTAGGTTTAGACCATACTCTTTAAAATATTATTTAGAGAGACCCAACAGTCCCACCATGAGCAGCACTTGGCGACAGTGGAAGGAAAAACTCCCTTTTAACAGGTAGAAACCTCGAGCAGAACCAGGCTCTGGGTGGGCGGCCATCTGCATCGACCCAGTTGGGTTGAAAGGGGAGGAGAGAGGGGGAGAGGGGAGACAGATCAGGAGCAGAGACAACAAATCAGACTAATAATAATAATAACTGCAGCAGTGAGTGTGGAGCAGGAACATGGGGGCAGTAGACGGCCGGCAATCACAGATCCAGACTCTACAGCTCCAGAGGCAGAAATACCTGCAGAAAGTGAGAAGGCAAAAAAACACAGAAAGCACAAGGACTACCAGGAAGATGTGGAGTTGGTAACCTGTATTAGTGGGATAGGAATGCGTACAGATAGAGAGGGAGAGGAGGAGAGAGAGGAGCTCAGTGCATCATGGGAAATCCCCCGGCAGTCTAAGCCTATAGCAGCATAACTAAGGGATGGTTCAGGACTCACCTGAGCCAGCCCTAACTATAAGCTTTATCAAAAAGGAACGTTTTTAGCATATTCTTAAATGAAGAGAGGGTGTCTGCCTCCCGAACCCAAATTGGGAGCTGATTCCACAGAAGAGGAGCTTGATAACTAAAGGCTCAGTAAATATTTCTGTTACTTCCTGTTTATTCTCTGAAGGCTGCAGAAACTGTCCGGCCTCACTGCAGGTTTTTCTCAGCACCTCCTGCTGCTGCCGCCTGATCTCGTCCACTTTCCAGGTGCCAAGCAGTTCATCTCCAACCAGCCTGTTAGTTTAGTTCCTCAGATGAAATGAGCAGTGAAACTTTATTTAAGCAGAATACATTGACACTGTTGATGTGTTTTCTGTCTTGTTTCCCAGGAGGAGAAACACCGACTGGAGAATCAACTGTCTGGGATTCCCAAGATGCAACAGAGACTGACAGAGCTGTGCGTCCTGCTGGGGGAGGGGGAGGGGGAGGGAGGGATAAAGAGAGAGGAGGAGGAGGAGGAGGGGGAGTGAAGAAGAGGAGTCTCCTGAGTTTATGTGTGATGGAAAAAATTTGCTGTTTTTACATGGTCACCATGGAGACACACAGAAGGTTGATCATGTGACTGAAACTGATTTTAGGTTTTAGGTCCTCAGACTGATCTGGAGTCTGTTTCATGTTTCTGTCTCGAGGTCGGGTCAGAAACTGGTTTCATAACGCTGGTTTTAAGTGGACCAGCTGCTAATTAATAAAAGTATTATTAATAATAATTAAAGGTTCTTTGAACAAACTAAAAACATGATGCAGATAAAAAGTAGGAAAATAAAGAATGGTGAATGATTTTTGTAATTAAAGTTGAGTTTTTATCAGCATTCAAAGAAACTTTATTTAAACAGAACACAGCTTTAATCATCTGTAATTAGTCATTAATACTGTTTTAAAACCAGTGACACCAAACTGATTCTACTGATCAATACAAATATCTATTGATCTTTATAGTCTCTTTATTAGAAACTATTTCCTGCACTGCACAAAACCAGGTGATAGCCCAACATATAAACAAACACAGCTGACTGACTCCATTTACACACATATACACACATAGATATATCACACGTAGATATATATACATGTAGAAATATAAACACAGCAGGTTGTTTACTACTATATACATAATGTGTGTGTATATATATGTTTGTCCCAAAGTAGAATGAGAAACAGACTCCTTTCAGACACAGCTGAGGGTTTAAAGGGTTCTCATGAACCAATCCGATCAAACAATCTGATATCAGCTGATTTTGAGGAAACAAACTGAAATCAGCTGATATTTGAAGTGACTTCAGGTGTTTTTAAAATTGTGCCAATTTCAATCTTTAATACTATAAAACTTTATTAGATTATGTTATAGAGTTATTCCAATCAATCAGTTTTCAATCAGCTGATCAATAAATCTGCTGCTGGAGACTTTGAATATAAATCTTTATTTTAGAGGAAACCATTTAACATGTTTGATACATGAAGATGTTTATATTGATTATTTGTATGAAGATGATGATGTCTTAAAATTTATTCAGTAGAAAATAAAAAAGATGATAAACTCAATTTGTCCAGTAATTTTCAAAATAAAGTTACAAAGGAGGAACCAAATGAAGATCATGATATTATTGATGATGTCATCATTGAACAAACAGCACCGACAGAGAAAAAAACAGTCTGAGTTTCAGCATGAACAGGTGTAGAGTTTCTGCTTTCCTGGTGTCAGTGTGGAGCAGGTTGTTGCAGCGATGTTGGCAGTGAAGGACAGCAGGTCGTCCAGGATCACGCCAGGTTCCTTCAGTCCGAGCCGCGGGCACCCCAGAGTCCTCGATGCTGATGGGAAGTTGTGGACAGGGATCCTTTCCTGGAAAGAGGAGCAGCTCAGTCTGATCCAGATGGAGCTGCAGGTCGTGTGCAGGCGTCCACTGAGAGACGTCAGATAGACACAACACATGATGATACGACAACCAGCAAACCTGCCTCGCAACCAGCAAACCTGCTTCCACAACCAGCAAACCTGTTTCCACAACCAGCAAACCTGCTTCCACAACCAGCAAACCTGCTTCCACAACCAGCAAACCTGCCTTGCAACCAGCTAACCTGCTTCCACAACCAGCAAACCTGCCTCGCAACCAGCAAACCTGCCTCGCAACCAGCAAACCTGCTTCAACAACCAGCAAACCTGCTTCAACAACCAGCAAACCTGCCTTGCAACCAGCTAACCTGCTTCCACAACCAGCAAACCTGCTTCAACAACCAGCAAACCTGCCTCGCAACCAGCAAACCTGCTTCAACAACCAGCAAACCTGCTTCAACAACCAGCAAACCTGCCTCGCAACCAGCAAACCTGCCTCGCAACCAGCAAACCTGCTTCCACAACCAGCAAACCTGCTTCAACAACCAGCAAACCTGCCTCGCAACCAGCAAACCTGCTTCAACAACCAGCAAACCTGCTTCAACAACCAGCAAACCTGCCTCGCAACCAGCTAACCTGCTTCCACAACCAGCAAACCTGCCTCGCAACCAGCAAACCTGCCTCGCAACCAGCAAACCTGCTTCAACAACCAGCAAACCTGCTTCAACAACCAGCAAACCTGCCTCGCAACCAGCAAACCTGCTTCAACAACCAGCAAACCTGCCTTGCAACCAGCAAACCTGCCTTGCAACCAGCAAACCTGCTTCTACAACCAGCAAACCTGCCTCGCAACCAGCAAACCTGCTTCAACAACCAGCAAACCTGCCTTGCAACCAGCAAACCTGCCTTGCAACCAGCAAACCTGCTTCAACAACCAGCAAACCTGCCTCGCAACCAGCGAACCTGCCTCGCAACCAGCAAACCTGTTTCCACAACCAGCAAACCTGCCTCGCAACCAGCAAACCTGCTTAATATTAGAAGAGCTTAAAACCAATAAAACTACTCCTGCACTCCAAAAACTAAAAATAAACTGGATTCAAAAACCAAAATAAAAAACTGTAATGAAAATAACGCAAGCGCTGCGTGTGGAGGTGATTTCTTGTGATCCGCAGGAGGATCCGGCGGCGGGGCGGGGTCTCTGTCGGACGGACCTGTTGTGCGACTCTCGGTGCGGATCGTGCAGGTTTGTGTCTGCGGGTTTTTCCAAGTTTCCCGGGCCCGGTTGGACCGTGGCGGATCGCACAGCAGCCCGCCGAGTGAAGGTGAGTCTGACCCGGATCACGCTGTCCCGCATTTCCCGGCTCCAACTTGTCCCGAGCTGCAGCTGCTGCAGGAAGGAGCGTGAGAGTCAGGCGTGTCTGACAGCGGCCGCCGGACTCCGTTCATAAATCTGAGCGTCTCAAACCGTCTCGCTGATCTTTGATTTAGTGGATTTGAAAGGAACGACTGAATGTTTTGGAAAAATCGTGATGAGACGTTCTTGACTTCGGCTTCAACTATTTAATTAAATGTCAGTTTTAAGTGTCGGTTCTGCGGTTTGAATTCCCACAGCCGGTGAACACACAGCGACGGAAGCTGGAAACCAGCGAGTTTAAAAGTGTAGATTTGTGCAGCGGAGTCTGAGTGAGACGAATATACCCGCAGAGAGTCGGGATTTAAAACGCGTCTTCAGTTTCGTCCATGTTGTTATTCCACTTTTAACTCTGGTGTGTGTGTGTGTGTGTCCCAGCCTGTCCTGGCACGGCACGGCTCAGCCCGCAGCCGCATACTGAATAGCTGACATTCCAACACACACACACACACACAGACACACACAGACACACACACACACAGAGACACACACACACACACACACACACACACAGACACACACTGAGACACACACACACACACACACACACACACACACACACACAGAGACACACACACACACACACACACACACACAGAGACACACACACATACACACAGACACACACAGACACACAGAGACACACACACACACACACAGACACACACACACACACACACAGAGACACACAGAGACACACACACACACAGAGACACACACACACACACACAGAGACACACACACACACACACACACAGAGACATACACACACACACAGACACAGAGACATACACACACACACAGAGACACACACACACACACACACACAGAGACATACACACACACACAGACACAGAGACATACACACACACACAGACACACACACAGAGAGACACAGAGACACACACACACACACACAGACACACACACACACAGACACACACACAGAGAGACACAGAGACACACACACACACACACAGAGACACACAGAGACACACACACACACACACAGACACACACAGAGACACACACACACACACACACACACACACACACACACAGACACACACAGAGACACACACAGACACACACAGAGACACACACACACACACATACACACAGAGACACACACACACACACACACACAGACACACACACACACACACACAGACAGACACACACACACACACATACACACAGAGACACACACACACACAGAGACACACACACACAGAGACACACACACACACAGACACACACAGAGACACACACACACACACACACACACAGAGACACACAGAGACACACACAGACACACACACACAGAGACACACAGCTGTGTTTTTATGACAGGAGTTAATGTAGAAATCACCTTTGCTGATGTTAGATAGAGGAAGTCAGGGAAGTGTGTACCCCCCCCCCCCCATGTTTCCATGAGGTTGGTGGATTACTTTGTTGTTATTCATTGTGTGATTCATTGGTCCTTACTGATAATAAGTCAACAGTTGGCCAGTGTGAGACAGGTCCTGCAGGACCCGGTCCAGCTCAGTCCAGTCTGACTGTGCTGTGTGACGGTAGCAGGGGTGTGCTGGCCATCAGACAGACGGGGTCATACAGATCCTCTCGCACGTTGAACCGGGGTTTCTGGTTGGGGGACAGTTCTGTCACAGCAGGCCTGTAGTGATGTCGAGGCAGAACCGGGCTCTGGGTGGGCGGCCATCGGCCTCGAGCGAGACAGGAGCTGTAAAGTTAGTCAAGTCATGCAGTAAAGTTACTAAAGTTGTTTTGTGTGATTTCAACAAATCTCTCAAAGAGGTAAATGTGTTTTTCATTTGTTTCACATGTGTTGGACTGAATAACAATTACTGTAAAGTTAACATGGTACATAAAAACTATTTAAATAAATTGTTTCATAATAATATAATAAATAATAAATGTTAGCTGGTTTCTGGTCAGTTTTTGATTAGTTTGATTTACTCTGACCAGTTACAGATCCTGGACTCTGAGAGCTGATTGGCTGGTTGAAGTCCCAGTCAGAAGTCATTGGTTGTTGTTGTTGTTGTGGATGTCTTAAATAATGTTTTGACTACTCATTGAAAAATACACTGAAAGTGAATCAAGTTTGTGTTTAAATGAATAGTGGGGCTGACTGAGAATGTTTCAGAGGAATTCTTCTTCATGTGTTTCATTGTATAAAAAATGAAATTCTTGTTTCTGCAGGCAGATTCCTCCTGACAGTCACTGTTCAGGGTCACAATGATAAAAATGATAATTAATTGTTTTCTGAATAGGATCTGGTGAAAAAAGGACAGTGTGTCGGTCTGAAGACTCCGTCAAAGACAATCTACCACGTTTAACCCAGAAACCCAAATGAAGTCACAGGCTAACACTCAGGTCATGTGACCTATATGAAGCTGCGTCAGTGACGACGACATCATCATCATCATCATCCATGTGATGAAGATTATTTAACTGAAACGTCCATTTGACTAATCTGAAGGATTCAGTCTGAGTCCAGATTCAGATTCAGATTACTGTTTAATCACCTTTTAATCTACACCAAACACACACACACACACACACACACACACACACACACACACACACACACACACACACACAACACGTTCATGTGCTGTAATCTGCAGGTTTGGTTCAACGTCTTCACGCAGTCAGATTGAACTGGACTCACACCAGTAACACCAGCACAGTGTTCCAGTTCACTGAACATTTGTTGATTGTGTGAGTCTCATCTGGAGGTTTGTAAGTTCAAAGACTGTTTGTCTGTGTAGTTGATGATGATGATGATGATGATGATGATGATGAATGATACACTCTGAATGTCCAGATTAATTTTAAGTGGACGTTGATTTATTTTTACCTAGCCAACACACCAGACAGTTGTTATAGGTAGTAGTTTATTAAAAAGCAGCAGTCACTCCCATGTTGATACACATCATGACATGAATCCTGCAGCTCAGATCACATGATCCTCAATCAGCTGTCCTCAGCTGATCAACAGATTCTCACAGATCATCAAAAAGCATCTGGAAGTTTCTGTTCGTCGACTGAAGACAAACAGAAGGGAGACTTTGAGTGGACATTTCCTTTAAGCCTGAGCAAGTGTGTGTGTGTGTTACTGCAGATGAAAGAGTTGCTGGTTTGATTCCTCGGGGACTCTCAGCCTGCTGCTGATCTGAACCCCGACACACACACAGTAACACACCAACCCTCAGAGAGTGTCCAATTTGAGTCCTCACAAGTATAGAAGTAAGAACGTGTGTGTGTTTGTTTGTGTGTGTGTTTCTGTGTGTGCATGTGCGTGCATGTGCGTCTGCATGTGCGTGTGTGTGTGTGTGTGCTCACAGTTTCATGGTGAATGTGTTTACATGAACATTGTTGTGAATCTGGTTTTATGCAGAAATGTCCTAAGATGAGTTTCTATAGTTCCAACAGAGTGAAAACTCTTGCACCCTGGTTATGATCTGCTCCTTGGAGTACCCTGGTTATGATCTGCTCTTTGGGGTACGCTGGTTATGATCTGCTCCTTGGGGTACCCTGGTTATGATCTGCTCCTTGGGGTACCCTGGTTATGGTCTGGTCTTTGGGGTACCCTGGTTATGGTCTGCTCCTTGGGGTACCCTGGTTATGATCTGCTCCTTGGGGTACCCTGGTTATGATCTGCTCCTTGGGGTACCCTGGTTATGATCTGGTCTTTGGGGTACGCTGGTTATGTTCTGGTCTCTTGGGGTACCCTGGTTATGTTCTGGTCTCTTGGGGTACCCTGGTTATGATCTGGTGATTTGTGCTCAAGAATGACTTAAAAGAAAACTAATGTCTAGAAGTGCTCAGTTCTTCAGTCCTGTTAACCTTCACTTACCTGGATACAATGTGACCTGGATAAGAAATAAATAAAGAAAGAATAATTTATTATGAAAGTCTATTCGGAGCCCACTTTATTTCTATGTCATTTTAACACCCTCACTCCCGTCTGCTGTTTCAGGGTGTGTTTGATGTTTGTTGATGTTTCTGTGACGCTCTGAACCTGAACTGAGAGGAGGGGGGTGGGGGGGTTTGGAGGGCGACCGGAGGACGAGTTGAAACAGACAAGAAACTCACAAAGACGGGTGGAGGGGGGGCTGTGCATTGGAGGGGGGGGGGGGGGTCTATTGTTGATCCCAGATTAGGGCGTGGCCTCCGAGCAGATTATACTAACACACACACACACACTGTGGAGTGTGAATAAAGCGTCCTTGATCGCACCAACTGCTGAGCCCCCCGAACACATCACCACCACCCCCATCGCTCCAATCCCCCCCCACACACACACACACACATACACACACACACACACACACACACACACACACACACACACACCTCCCCCTCCTCCCCTGTGTGTGTGTCAGATCACACACACACTGACTGTGTGTAGCTGGAGGTGATATTAATAATCCATAAAGAAGCTGGTTTCTCTCGATCGCTCCCTGTGGAGTCACACACACACACACACACACACACACACACACACACACACACTGCTAACCAGCTGTCTCACTGCGTGGCAGACAGACAGGATGGTGGAGTCATCACTTTCTGTGTTGTTGTAGTTTTACAGCCTGTTTTCATCACAGGAACATATCCAACTTATTGGCACAATCAAAACAAAACTTTTATTCTGTAAATTTGTTTTTTCTCAAATTTACTGAAGTACAATTTTAGATTATTGTACTTGTCATTGTTACAGATTAAATGATCCAACAGTCTAAAGTAGTTCAGTGAGCTTCACCAGCAACATTAAAATCAGTAAAAACAGCAACTATTGTTTGTCAGTCAATCAAAAATACATTAGTTCCATACGTGTCAGTCCCGTTGGACTCTGAGAGATGTTTTTGTTGGATAATAATAATCAGCAGATTCATTAATAATGAAAGTCATTTTTAGTTCCAGGTGGATATATTATTCACATTATGCAACAGTGACAGGACCCATTCTGCTGCATAATGAATACTTTTACTTTCTCTTGGAAGTACATTTTTGTTGTTGAGCTCTGAGCACCGAGGACTGAGGACTGAGGACCAAGCACTGAGTGAGGACCGAGGACTGCATGGATGTCCAGGACCTATGATGCATTTTGCAGGACTGAACATCACTGATCCAAATCCAAAACTCTGCTGTTACAACTTGTTCAGAGTTTATTCATACAGTGAACAGATTTGCTGTGATGTTAATTGCATTATAAAAAATTTAACATATGATGATAATAGTATTAATAATAATGAATGTTATGTAACAGGGCAGTGGTGTCTCAGTGGGGCGTCCAGTCTCAGGACTGCGGTAGTTTCAGGACCTGGTTCAGTCTCAGGACTGCGGTAGTTTCAGGACCTGGTCCAGTCTCAGGACTGCGGTAGTTTCAGGACCTGGTCCAGTCTCAGGACTGCGGTAGTTTCAGGACCTGGTCCAGTCTCAGGTTTACTTTCAGCAGGTGAACTCACATCAGCTCGTACACTGTGAGTCCAAACAGCAGGATGACAGAAAAACCTGGACAGAGGGGGATAAAACAGTTTTCACGGTTAAAGTCAGGCGTGTCCCTCTGATGGTCGGGGTTTCCATGGAGACGGTTCTGGTAACCGTGGTGATGAGAAGTGTAGCTGACGGCGAGGAGAGCGAGACCTCAGAATGATAGTAATACCAGAACGTTTGTGTGTGTGTTTATAATTGGCTGTGATGAAATATTCTGTTTGATGTCAAAGTGAAGTGAGAACGCCTGAAGGACCAGGACCAGTCAGCCAGGAACCAGTCAGCCAGGAACCAGTCAGCCAGGAACCAGTCAGCCAGGACCAGTCAGCCAGGAACCAGTCAGTGAACCAGTCAGCCAGGAACCAGTCAGTGAACCAGTCAGCCAGGAACCAGTCAGCCAGGACCAGTCAGCCAGGAACCAGTCAGCCAGGACCAGTCAGCCAGGAACCAGTCAGTGAACCAGTCAGCCAGGAACCAGTCAGCCAGGAACCAGTCAGCCAGCCAGGAACCAGTCAGCCAGGAACCAGTCAGCCAGGAACCAGTCAGCCAGGGAACCAGTCAGCCAGGAACTAGTCAGCCAGGAACCAGTCAGTGAACCAGTCAGCCAGGAACCAGTCAGCCAGGAACCAGTCAGCCAGGAACCAGTCAGTGAACCAGTCAGCCAGGACCAGTCAGCCAGGAACCAGTCAGCCAGGACCAGTCAGCCAGGAACCAGTCAGCGAACCAGTCAGTGAACCAGACAGCCAGGACCAGTCAGCCAGGACCAGTCAGTGAACCAGTCAGCCAGGACCAGTCAGCCAGGACCAGTCAGCCAGGACCAGTCAGTGAACCAGTCAGCCGCAGCTTCAGCAACACCCTTCCTGTGAGGAGCAGCTGACTTCCTGTGTTTCTTCGGGTCTCCGGCCGTCGGCTGCGTGTTCAGAAACACGGAGATGAGAAAAGGAAGAGTCATTTAACAAACGAACCTCTGGGTACAAACCAAGAACACAAAGTTCAGGACAATCTGAAACTGGATTAAAGCTCATTAAAATACATTTTAAAATTAATTCCACAAGCTTTTTTCCATAAGCAGTGAAATAAGGTGCCTTTTTCTGTATTTGACAGAGATATCCGGAATACTTGGATTGATCTTATTCAGGGTAACTGGAGTGATTTAAGTCCTCGGTGTGAGATGGGACTTATTGTTAGCGCTGAGCCCTGCAGCAAAGACAAAGGACATTCACCCACAAACAACAGTATTTGTGTTTCTCACAAACGGGTTATCAATGAGCGTCTTCAGGTGTTTTCACAGGTGCAGAGTATAAATAGGTGTCAAGCTGCAAGCCTTTGGTAGGCTCGGGCGAGAACCAGTACATTTCAGTTCATCAGCCCAAAAGTACTATTGTAAGTTGGGTAATTGTAACCCTCTTATATAGTCACATGAAGATGTGATTATTGCAGCCTTGACCTTCTGTTATTCCAAATGAACTAAAAGAACTGTGGCGGTGGGGTCGAGGGACGGATTGAAATAGGTATAAAAACAGTGCATTCATCTTGATAACATTTATACGTCCTATAATAGAGATTAGCATAGGTGACCTACTCTTCATAGACTCAGTTACTGCAGTTATCATAGCTTCATAGTTACAAGACACAAAGTCCTCAATGGCTGCAGTTACATTGAATAACAACATTATTTAGTCTATTCACTACATTATCAGAAGAGGAGTGCTTTTCACTGGACTTCATCTTTCCCAAGGACAGCACGGGTTCAGATCATATAAGTCTTTCTACTCCAGATGAACAGTTGCCATAAGAGCTTTCCTTGGGAGAGAAGCAGTTAATAAAAATACATCTTCAAATGGGGACAAATATATTGATCGTGTTTTTGTCAATGTTCCCTGGACAATCAAATATCTGCCCCCTATGTGACGGATGATGTTGTCCACCCTAAAGGGGACAGATCTGGGCCATCTCTTCTTTAACTTCAAAAATTTGTCTGCCATCTGATCAGATGCACGCCAGCTGATTTGCATTGTTTAAGCTTACTAATTACCTGCCTCGCTTTAGCAAATTTAACCAAACTTCCAACATTCCAGGACGTAAACTTTACATTTACATTAGGAGCTATATTAAAGTATGAGGACTGCCACCCATGTCAAATATGTAATAAAACACAGATGTGTCTGTAGTTGTCTCCTTTTTTAAAACATTTAGATGGCATGTCATTATCCCACATTTGAAAATAAATGTACATCTTTAACCCCCAAATGAATGAGGGTCTTTCCTCCAACTCGGTGCTCAACTGATCCACTAATTAAGAGTCAAAAACTGACGAGTTTGAAGATACAAATATTTATTGAAAACAGGATCTTTACAGCAGCAGTTTGAAGTCTTTATTGAAACTCCAGTCTTTGACAGTGTCTTTATCGAAATGAGCTGTGCTAACAAAGACTGCCTGAACAAAAGGAGTGAATTTAAATGAACTTTATTAAAAGACTCAGGGTGAACAGTGTTAATCAACAGTCAGGCTTCAACAGAGAGGCTTTATTTAAACACAGTCTGTGAACAAAGAGGAACAAAACGACAGGATGAAGTTTAATGAAAAGGCCGAGTTCATTCAACTTATTCAAAAAGCTTTATTAAAAGCACAGAGCTCCAGTGTTGACAGTCTGTCGTCACTCTGAAGTCAGTCAGGACTCAGTCCTGTTACAGCAGTCAGGATGCGTGTACGATAAAGATCCTATTTGTACGATAATTTAACCATTTTTACAATGGACGATTATTAACTCTAACAAACCCTAAATGTATAATAACTTCGACACAGCTGGTACGCCTCAACTCTGCTTGACTCTATTCGCTTTTGGTATCAGGTACTTTCCTTGAAGTCATTCTCTAATGCAGCTAGTCCCCCCCCCCCCCACCCCCACCCCCCCGCCACACACACACACACACACACACACACACACACACTCCTTCGAGCACCTCGCTGTCAATCAGGGACGATCAGAATTTTGCAGGCTGGATTTTAAATGGGCTGTAGTTTCCCCTCAAATATTATTACTATTATTTTTATTATGATATTTATTATAATGTGTTTTCAGTATCTGGTCATGTCAGGTCAGGGTGAGTCGGTGCTGAGAAGCAGGAAGTGGAGAATCCTGATGAAACGTTATGTGTGTGTGTATTTGTACATCTAACCAGTTTGAGTTTAAGACCATGGGAGTGAGGACATGTTTGGAAAGTGAGGACATGTTTGCTGGTCCTCACTTTCTGAGACACCTTCAAAGGCTGATTGAGGGTTGTGACTTTGTTTTAAGGTTGGGGGGGGGGTTATGCTAATGAATTTCCCCACAAGTATAAAAGTACAAGTGTGTGTGTGTGTGTGTGTGTGTGTGTGTGTGTGTGTATGTGTGTGTGTGTGTGTGTGTGTGTTTGTTCGTATCCTGCTGTTTGTAATGAAGGAGGAAGTTTCTCCTGTGTGGTAGAATGACCTGTATTTACTGTCTTTCTGTTTCCCTTTCCTCTGCTGGTATTGACTGTCTCTTCCTGTCTGTCTTCCTGTCCGTCTGTCTGTCCAGATCAGTAAATATGTGTTCGGGGAAGAAGTCTGATCTGATCTTGTGTTTTGTCAGAATCTCAAGATTAGATTTGATTTCAAGGACATGATTTTCAAGACTGCAAGATTATTCAATTCAGGATAAACAGTTGAATCAATAAATAGAATTATAGCATTTTTATTTTCACTCCTCTGCCCTGGATCTGTCTGTAATGAAACAGGTTTCTTAAACGTTGGACTGTACCTTTAAAGTTCCTCTGCAGAGGAACAACCCCCCGTTCAGATTACAGACTGTTGAATAATGTGGTGTCACTGCCATCAAAATGAAGATTATACAGTCTGAGAGAGTGTGTGTGTGTGTGTGTGTGTGTGTAATTGGTATCTTGGAGTGCAGCTGTCTTCAGCCACCAGCATCTGTTACACCCCCAACTTAGAAACACACACACATTAACACACACGCACACACACACAGTAACAAACACACTAAAGTGTTATAAAATAGTGATTCATTATTTTGTTTCAATGAAAAATTTTCATCCAAACGTCCAAAAGGTAAAAATAAAAATACGATTTTAGATCTAAATTCTATTTAATAGGTAAAAGTGTCACTGAGGTGAACAAAGATCCACACAAATAACATTCAGTATAATGATGGAACCTCTCAATGTACTCAAATATAAGATGCAACTAACTCCAAACTTATCAATTAACAATAATCATATTAGGGGTGTATCATATCGTTCATGATGATTCTGGTATCATTATTAAATGATTAAAAAATGTTCATATTGTGATAAAGGCGATATTCCAACTTGTTTACGTAATGACGTCATACCGTTACGATCAGCAACAACAAACATGGCGGAAGGGAAATAGACACAAGTCATCATACTGTCCTCGTTATGGCTTCATTATCGCAGCTTCATTGCAGCCGGCGGCTCTGGGACGTTACGTCTGTCCTCCGCACGGCTTCAAACCTGCAGGAGCGTTTCAGGGTGTTTTGCCTGCTCGGGTTTGTTGACTTGCTCAGATTTTGTTGGTTTTCTTTTATTGTTGTGCTTCTACCGCGGGTAAGGAGGCTACGTAGTTACATGGTTTCTTTTTGTGTCTGTTTTTACGATCAGGTGTCTGAACAAGGTGTTTTATTTTTAAAATTGACCGGAGGCTCCATGCCGTTCCTGCCTGACTTCCTGCCTGGCTCGATCTGCTCTGTGCAGCTTGACACAGTTTCTGTGGAAAAATAGACGGGATGAAGCGTTTCTGAAATGTGTCTGGTGGAATCACACGCGAACGCAGCAATCGAGTACTGATTTGGCCGTTTGGACTGACGGATACATGCCACAATCAACGCTTGCTTAAAGTCCCAGCATGCTCTCTGATGCAACCCTGCTGAGCGCTCTATCCACAACTGTTGGTCCTGTCAACTGTCGTCTTTGACGCTGTGGACAGATGGACGGGTAGTTCTCCTCTACTTGCTTTCTTCTTTTCTTTATAAATATGTTGGTTCACTAATATCGGTGTGTTTGAAGGAGGTGGAGCAGGAAGTGATGTGAGTGAGATGCAGGAAGTGAAGCACACAGTGAACATCGGACTGAAGTTCTTCAGAACTAAACTCTGTTAGTCTGTAGAAACAAACACAGGAAGGATCTGCATCAAATCTGAGACTGCTGCACAGTCACTCAGAGTGTGTGTGTGTGTGTGTGTGTGTGTGTGTGTGTGTGTGTGTGTGTGTGTGTTCCATATATGCATATCACAGCTCTATAATGTCTCAGTTTGCAAAGTTACAAACATCAGATTAACTCCACAGATTAGTGAATGAAGGCAGGCAGCCTAATCTGTTGTTTGTGTGTGTGTGTATGTGTGTGTGTGTTTCAGGGTTAGGTTTAATGGGTATTAAGTCGACCGGTGGCCTATTTGTTTTAACAGAAAACCAAAATTAAACCCTGTGTGCAGATAGAGGAAACAGTGGAAACAATCTGAATCGTAGATAAAGGAAACCAAGCTTTAGATAAACTTCTGCATTAATAACACAGAAATTCTCAGTGACTTTTTTATTGGTTGTTTCATTCAGTTTGATGAGTCTGAATCTGATCTAAACTGTAGAGTGTGGATTTCGTCCTCCATGTTGTTCAGTCAGAATGAACAGGACCAGCTTCTCTTTACATTATGAATATGTAAAATATAGAATAATATATATAATATATAACTTCATCCTCAGACCTCAGGTTTTATTAAAGCAGATCAGAGCTGTTAGTTATTCAAATATTTGCTGATGAATTAACTGATGATGCAACACTAAGAAATACTAACAGACACACACACACACACACACACACACACACACACAGACACACACACACACACAGAGACACACACACACACACACAGACACACACACACACACACAGAGACACACACACACACACAGACACACACACACACACACACACAGAGACACACAGACACACACACACAGACACACACACACACACACACACACACAGCCACGCACACAGACACAGAGACACACACACACACAGAGACACACACACACACACAGACACACACACACACACACAGAGACACACAGACACGCACACAGACACAGAGACACACACACACACAGAGACACACACACACAGACACACACACACAGACACACTTTTTTCTGTCTTTGTGATTTGATGAGTGGGTTTGATTGACAGGAGGCGGAGCCACTGCAGGTGTTAGTAATTAACAGAATATAACATTAAAACATTTATTTTAGGGATGTCAAAGATAACACATTGACTGCAGTAACCATGACAACCTGAAGCAGAATCTTTGAAATGGCATGCAACTGTACACACACACAATGAATTTGTCTTTACACCCCATACAGACAGGCCCCCCCCCCACTTCACACATACATATAGGGGTCCCGTAAAGTGCGTGGAGAGGACATAGGTTGAGGGCGCCGCCATTTGTCAGCGCGCCCGGGAGCAGTTGGGGGGGGGGAGTCGTGCCTTGCTCAAGGGCACCGGCAACTCCTCCGACTCCCAACCCAAGTCCCCTACCCACTGAGCCACTGCCGCCCAACATGGAACATCTGAAATCAATGAGCTGATTGGATTTCGAATGTTCCTGTAAACAAGGTTGTGTTATCTTTGACATCCCATAATAACACTGATCTGTTACTCTCTTTGTTCTGACTTCTGTAAAAAGGTTGAGACATTTTGAACTCGTTTGTTAGTCTGAACTCACATTAAGAACAAGTGAGGCTCAGAGTAAAACTGTCTGTTTTTACAGTGAGGTTCTGAATGCAGAATATATATATATATATATATATATATATATATATATATATATATATATATATATATAATATATCTGAATATGAATCCGTAACAAACAGGAAGGAGCAGCTGTATTGACGAGGACAGATGAGTGTGAGCTGCTCAGTCTATAGATCATCAATCAATACTCGCAGTGATTGATTAGCTGTATGCTCCACGCTGCTCATTAACTCATTATATGCTCCAGCAGACAAACAGGAAGTGATTCATTGCTTGACCTCACAATTGGCCTTGAAGGCAGATGGCTGATGAAGAGCGAATAAAGGAACAATCGGCTGAAAACACTCAAACTGTGGGCAGAGAGCCAAGAGAGACAAAAGACACGTTCATATAAAGGACCAAATCTGGTTCCACTGTCACAATGTTTCAAAGTTGAAATAGATTAACTTTTAAAATCGTACTTCTTCTCTGTGTAGCTCAGGTAGATGTGAACTGACAGACATGTTGGATCCTTCAAAGTGACGTCCTCTTCCACAGGAAGTCATTATCTCTGATGTCCCTCCAGAATAAAGCTCCAGAAATCAGCTCAGAAACCAGAGAACAAAGACTCTTCCTGTTTCTTTCAGCCTCACAGTGGTTCACTCTGTAATGGAGACACCTGACTACAGGGACACTACAGACAGGAGCTGACGGGCGAAAGACGGACAGGTTTTCAGGGGTGAAGCTCATCATGTGTCATTAACAAACATTTAATGTTTGTTTCTTGATTTTATTTTAGTGAAATGACAGTTTCCCTCATTATTGTCAGTGTTTAATAGATATGAGTCATAATAAATGATGATGGGATTATGTGTTGGGGGGGGGGCGATGAGCTGAATGAACACCATGTCTTTATTCTTCCACTTGTTACTTTCCTAAAGTTCCTCCATGGACCCTCAGGGGCCCTCCGTGATTGTGCATTAAAACATAGAACTGAAGTTATGAATCAGTTCTGTAACAACTCTGAAATTATTAAGAATGAAACCTCTTCTCAGATCTTCTGAATCTCTTCAAGTGTTATTGTCTTCGGAGTCACTTTTATCAGGTAAACAGGTTCATTTAAAGGCTGCAACTGTTCCTCAGTGCTTCAGTGATTTTATATAAATTAATATAAATATATAATATATACAGTATATCAGACTCTGTTTCTCTTCTCCTCTGATTCTGATCCTGATTCTGTTTCTGTTCATTAAGAAACAAAATTATTAATCACTTAAGCTAAAAACTTAATCAGTAATGAATTTGACAAGCCAAAACAAGTGAAAACAGAGTAACAGGCTGTCAAAACAAAACTTGTCAAAACAACTATTGCTGTGTACTTTCCCTGACAGGAACGTGATCTGATGTGCGTCTGTTTTTGTGTTTCTCCAGGAAACGTCCTCCTGATGAAGAAGGTTCCTCCACTTCCTCCTCACATCACAGTTTCCTCATCAGAGACTCAACAGATTGCCTCAACAGGTTGGTGCAACTGTAATCTCTCCATCTGCTGATGCAACATGCTGAGTCAGAGCGTCCTGCTGGTTACCATAGCAACCAGTGACCTCAGAGACCACATGGTGACCGATGATGTCATCAGCCTGAACAGTGAGATTAACTGACGGAGTTGCTGTGTTGTGTCAGGGCTGTCGGTTGCTCATTTAGTTGTCAGAGTTGTCGGTTATTCTGTTTGTTGTCAGAGTTGCTGGTGAGCTTCCTGTGGAAGTTGCTCAGTATTCAGTGACTGATGGAGGATGAAGTGATCTGATTGGTTGTTCAGGAATCTGAAGATTCAGACTCATTGACCCAAAGATCATTAGTGTGTGTGTGTTTCTGTGTGTAACAGAGCAGCCATTGTCATCAGTCCTCTTTATACTCAATGTCTCTCTCTCTGTCTGTCTCTCTGTCTGCCTGTCTCTCTCTCTGTCTGCCTATCTGTCTGTCTGTCTGCCTGTCTCTCTGCCTGTCTCTCTGTCTGTCTCTCTGTCTGTCTCTCTGTCTGCCTGTCTCTCTCTCTGTCTGCCTATCTGTCTGTCTGTCTGCCTGTCTCTCTGCCTGTCTCTCTGTCTGTCTCTCTGCCTGTCTCTTATTAACAGGCTCATTATGAATGAGTTCTTTAGTACAAACTGTTCTCAGTCTGTTCTATAATAAGTGATTCATATGATTCAATCTTATAACCAAATGAACTTTAACTCTTCATGACTTTTAAATAAATCAGAATTTACCGCAACAAAATATTTTATTTACTTTGAAGAAGAAGCAAAGACTTGATTTTAAAGAGTCACTTAACTTCCTCCAGTGGTTCAGCTTCTGGTGAAAGTGATGTACCGGTGTGCTCCAGTACACTGTGACATCACTGTGACATCACTGTGATATCACTGTGACATCACTGTTGTCTACAGCCAGTTAAGATTCTTCAAAGTCAGAAACCAAAATTCAGGATGAGAAACTCAAATTTAAACATCTGGACTGCTGAGGATAGTCAATCAATCAATCAATCAGTCAGTATCTGTCCAATCAGATTACATTCTGAAGTTTTGTATTTGAAGCTTGTTTATAAGACTGAAATGTCCTTTTATGTTAGATTTAGTCTGCAGACTAACTGAAGCACGTCGTCTCTCCATCACACACATTTCCTCCCAATTACTGTGTGTCACCTTTCACCTCCTCCCCTCCCCCTCCATTCATTACTCCGCCTGGTTGGTTCGCTTCTCTACAAGCCGCTTTTCACGCTCTCTAACCCCCACCCCCCCACCCCCCCACCCCCCCCACCCCCCTTTGTAGCCTCTTCACTCGTCCTTCATCTTTTGTTTCTGCTGGAAAGCCTCACACACCTGATAAACAACACACAAACGCACACCACACCCAGAAACATGATAATATAAAATAACATGACATTACATAACATAACACAACATAATATAATATAATATATGATATGATACAACACAACATGATATAATATAATGTTATATAATGTAATAAAATACAATATAGTATAATATATACAAACTAAGAATGAGTATTCAAAGATGAGGACCGTTCTTCAGGATGGACAGACAGAAGGTACATGTTGTGTAGACAGGAATGAAGCTGTGTTAACAACAGTAACATGACACTATGGATCCAGTGAAGTTATGTTGACACATCAGTTATTGATTAGAGGTGTTTGTGGGGTTAAAGTTTGACACCATTCTGGTTTATTTTTACCAGGGAGTTATTATGACCCAATGTGTTTATAATACTGAACTGAAGTTCTAGTTAACCCACTTATTGTGTCTGTCACTTATATTTGTGTACATTTGGACCCAATGATTTCCTGTCTTTATGCTAAGCTAACCACTGCCATCTTTCCAGCTCTGTACATGAGTGTGAGATCCATCTGAACAGCTCACTCTTTGAGACCTGAGACCTGAACTCAGCCTGAGACTGAGGCTGCACTTTACTTATTTATTTTTCAAAGATAAACTTATCTGAAAAACTCTCTCACAATAAAAAATAAGTGATCTGACAACCAAACCGTGCGGTGCCCCCCCACGGTGCGGTGGCCCCCCCCACGGTGCGGTGGCCCCCCCCAGAACCAAACATGTAGAACTTCTACCAGCTCTGACATCCCAGTAAACACACTGCAGTCAACCAGCAGCTCAGAATAATCAATGGTCTGTATCAACGAGTAGTAGATCAACTCTTCTCACTGCCGTCCAGATAAACTCCAGACGTGTTTCAGTTTGGATCCAGAACAGAACGACAGACCCTATCACTAATCGTGATCCTGATCCTGTTTCTGATTCTGATCCTGATTCTAATCCTATTTTGATTTGACCTAAACTGGATTATCTCATAAAGAAAATGGGCTGTGATTGGTCAGATGTGTATTTGGTTGACAGAATTAATGTTTGTGACGAGAAACGTTAATTCACAAATATAAAGTACACACACACACACACACACGCACACATACACACTCTTTGTCAGACCGCAGGCTGTGTGTGTTTTCTCTTTGTGTGTTTGATTGATGTGTGTGCAGCGGTGCATGTGACCCTGTGTGTGTGTGTGTTAGAGCTCAGCTGGGAGTGTTTGTCCACTTCTCATCAGGCCCCTCATGCAATATTAATCTGTCACACACACACACACACACATATGAATGAATGCATGAATGTTTTGTCACACACACACGTTTTACTAGCAGTGTGTTGTGTCAAAGATAAGATGCTGCTGTTAACACACACACACACTTTTCACATCACATTAAACTGTCTGCTGTCACCATGACGACCTGAACAATTTATGATGGTCACCTGCTGTCACCTGTCAGCTGTGAACCAATCAGACAACAGAAAACAAATAAAAAGTCAGTGTGTGTAATAATACCAATACAGCCGACCAGAATTGATCCTCCTGTTTTCATCTGGAACAAACAGTGGAGAGCAGGTGGGACGTCTTTTATTTTAGCACAGAAGAAGAAATAGTGTGTTGGACAGAAGCTTCTTCTTCTTCTGCTTCCCATCATGCACTGGGGTTTACAGTGAGATTATTCAACCACCCACATCAGCAGCTGATGGAAGGAAATCAAAGAGACGGATCAGCTGAAGAACCCTGAAGAACCCAGAGAACCACTGAGGAGGAACTCCAAGGAATACTGAGGAACCCCAAGGAAAACTGAAGAACCCAGAGGAACACTAAGGAGGAACTCCAAGGAATACTGAGGAACCCTGAGGAACAATGAGGAACCCAGAGGAACACTCACTGAGGAACCTTGAGAAACTCCAAGGAACACTGAGGAGGAACTCCAAGGAATAATGAGGAACCCAGAGGAACACTGAGGAACCTCAAGAAACTCCAAAGAACACTGAAGAGGAACTCCAATTAATACTGAGGAACCGGGAACAACACTGCGGAACTCCAAGGAACCCTGAGGAACATTGAGGAGGAACTCCAAGGAACACTTAGGAACATTGAGGAGGAACTCCAAGGAACACTTAGGAACCTAGACTGACTGTTATAGACAGACAGTGTTATAGACAGTGTTATAGACAGTGTTATAGACAGTGTTATAGACAGACTGTTATAGACAGACAGTGTTATAAAGAGACACTATTAAAGACACACAGAGGGCTGTTGTGTCCTTCAGATGAAACCATAAAACACACTGATTTACTACCTCGCTCTACCACTCGCTCTTTCCCTCTAACTTCACGCCTCAAACCAATGATTAAATATTAATGACTGTGACCCCGCCCCTCTGACCCCACCCACATCTATGTGCAGCTAAGCCCCGCCCCCATCCTCCCTCTCTGCATCTGAATGTCTCTCGCCCTCTCTCTCCCTCTCCCTCTCTGCATCTGAATGTCTCTCGCCCTCTCTCTCCCTCTCCCTCTCTGCATCTGAATGTCTCTCGCCCTCTCTCTCTCAGAACAATGTGTCGTTCACAATAATGGGATTACAGCCATCCAGCCGGCTGCTCGCTCACCCTCCCTCTCTCTCCTGTCATCCCCCCCTCTCTCTCTCTCTCCATCTGTCTATTGGTAGTCTTTCGTCCTCTCTCCCTCTCCCTCTCTCGCCCGGTGTGCAGGTTCTTTCAGTTCTTGTCGTATGTTTTTCGGAGGAATGAAAGAAAGACGGATTGTTTCCTGAATGAAGTAAGTGTCTCTCTCTCTCTCTTTCTCATGTGTTGTCTCTCTCTCATTCTGTGATGAAGCTTTGATTGACAGCTGACTCTCGTTAATTGTGCTGTGATTTAATTAGTGGAGCAGGAATCAGATCAGTGGTAGAGAGACATAGACTCTGACCGTCTCTATCTCTGTGAATAAGTTCCCTCACAGAGAAAGAAACGCTTCAGTTTCCTGCAGCACAGAAACATCTCGCTGCTCTTTCAGCTGCTCGTTACACTGAAATGTGTCTGATGTGTTCAGGATCATCAGATTTTATAGATCCTGCAACAGACAGACATCTGTAAAGATAACATCTGTAATAATAGCTGTGAGATAAGACAGGAACTTTATGCTCCATGTAGAAGACAGAAAATGTCTCCTGATCATAAGAGCAGCTTGCTTGGCAGAATAAAGACATGTCCAGCGAGGAGGACCTCAGTCAGAAATCTTCAAATGACATGAATGGAACAATAGGCGGAGTTTTAACTATGTTCTATATTATATTTTAGATTCTATTAGCCTGTTCTGCTTGTTTCATCTGTGATAGATTATTAATGAGCACATCATATGTTTTGAAATTAAATCTTACCTTAACCGTACCTCAAAACTGTATTAAGTATAGCCAAGAGTAAATGTACTCAGTTACATTCCACCACTTTATTGATTAGTTTTTTTTAGCATTTAGTCTTTATAAGTTGAGTTACAGTAGCAGAGTTGGGTTATGACATTAAGTGACTGGAATCGAACCAGTGACATTGTGGTTATTGTGTCAGAAAAGAATCTGCTGTTATTTTCAGAGTTTGTTGTGATGGATCACAGAGCAGATCTGTCAGTGAACGGTCTGTCCAGCAGAAAACAGAAACATCATGTGGTCTGGTGATGTCACACAGGTGTAACGCCGTCAGGGCTGTAGCCTTGCTCACATACACACATGAAGCGATGAGGAGGCTGTAACCTTCATCACGTTTTCCATTGTTGGAGCTTCGACTGGAGCTCTTTTAATGACGTCGTCTGGTTGTGTCTCTTCTTCTGTGGTGGTTTAATGGCAGCGACTGGAGTATCAGCTCCGCCTGCTGTTTATCTCATTCACATTCAGATTTGTTTTTATTACCACATGACAAGACTTGAAAGTTGTTGCATTTTGTAAACCCAGAGACAGTGATGGACATGAGAACGTGTCAATAAACCAAAGACCAAACCTTTGACGCCTGCTGACCTGAAACATTATTTGTCTCATAGCTTACAGCTTGAGCCAGGTGGACTCTTGGCCGTGTTCTGGCACCAACAGAGAGCCAATTCTGGTCCAGATATGTCTGCCAGGTTTGGTCTTGATTGTGAGTTCTTTGGTCTGATCTGATTGGAGAATTGTCTTCAGTTAGCAGATCTCAGACCAGCTTTGGGCCGGTGTCTAAGACACAGACCAGAGAAGTTGGTCCGGTGCTGGAGTCCTTGAACTGGACCAAACCATTCAGACTTCCTGAGACTCTCTGTCTGTCTGTCTGCCCAGTGAAAAGCATCCAGCTGATAAGGGATCAGTCCATGATTCCTGACTGTAAGACATCATTTGAATGGACATAAAGTGGTTTCATGGAGCAGAACTCCCTGTTGGGCTGATGACCAGTCAACAGTGGACTACAACATGCTGTTCATCTGTTTGGACAGCAGTGGAAAGTACCTTTTTTCAAATACAGTACTTTTTGTGAGTGTTTCCATGGTACTTTATATTTCCATTTCATCTCAAAGGGAAATATTGTACTTTCTATTCCACTTTTTATCTATCTATTTATGCATCCATTTATCTGATTATTAAAACTAAATATATTGACCAAATAAATTATGTATTTTTATACCTGACTCAGCAGTATACAAAGTAATTCAAATGAGCTATACCTTTACACATGAATGCATAAATAATTATAATATGACATGTATTGTTCTGCAGAATGAGTACTTTTACTTTTGGTACTTATATCTCGTACGTATATTTTAATACTTTTGTTCTTTTACTTAAGTATGATTTAGAATGCAGTATTTTTACACAGTTTTACGACTTTTACTGAAGTGAAAGAGCTGAGAACTTCTTCCAGCACTGGTTTGGGAGGAGGTTTGTGTTCAGTTGGAGGTGATGGAGGTTTGGTTCTGGTTCTGGTTCTGGTTTTGTAGGTTTTTTCACCCGGAGTGAATGAAGCAGATGGTTGTAGTTGAATAAAAGAATCCCCTCCTTCTTTTCCTCCTCTCATCGACTCTGTGGTGATTAAGATGTTTTATTGCCCCCCCCCCCCTCCCAAAGCCTTCTTTTAATCTTGTAAAAATTCTGCTCTCATAAACACATTATGATCTCATTCACGCCTGTTAAAGAATCACAGAGAGAGACAGGAAGCTGTTTTTGTTTTAATAGAACTGCACCTCCTCCTCTTTCTCCCTCACTCACCGTCTCCACCCTGATGCAGAAAAATGAAGAATCATCTCTTCTTCTTCTGTGTTTTGTCCTCACTTTCTTCTGTATTTTCTGTCTGAAGATGTTTTAAATGGCTGACGCGTCATCTTCACAACGGATTATCTCATGTCAGCGGTGGCGTTTAGAGGTCGGCTTCTTGTCCGACTCTTAGTTTAATGTTTCGGTCTCTCAGTCCAGCTGTTGTCTTTGACTCGTCTTTGTGTGTGTTGTCATGACAACTGAATAAGAACCAAACGTGTGATTTAATGGAGGGTCTCAGTGCAGCAGCGCTGGAGTTATTACCAGCAGCAGTTATGAGTTTTGAATAGATGATATGATATTGTTGCTCCAGGTGGGTCTCTCAGGGTCAACTGGTCTCAGGTCAGACAAAGACCTGAACAAGGTGTTGTCCTCACTCACTCATTTTAAGGTAAGAGTAGTTTATTAGTACAGCTCCTTCCAACCATGAGGTAATGCAGTGTTTTACAGAAAACATAAGAAGACATTAAGACACAAGACAATATAAAAAGATTATAAATAGAATGGAAGGTAGAAATAAGCTAGAATAGAATAAAAGCCTGAGGAAAGAGCTGAACAAACACCTGGTCCTCAGCTGGGATCAGGTCCAGGAGGGGGTTAATAGCCCGGGAGGCTGACCTTAACAAGGGGCTGGTCCCTGTGGACCCCTTCCAGCTGAGGGAGGAGGATGGTCCGGTGTGATGCTGGTTGAGTGATGGGACAATATGAGAGACAATAGAAAAGAGTCAGAGAGCTTCGCTCAGGTTGCTGTCTTACTGATTCATTACTGTGAACACATGATGTGATCGATCATCAGCTGCTGAGCTCAGTCAGATTCTGAATCAGAACTTGAACCAGACCCTGAATCAGACCCTGAGACTGAACCTGAATCAGACCCCGAGTCAGATCCTGAATCAGAACCTGAGACAGAACCTGATTCAGACCCTGAGTCAGATCCTGAGTCAGACCCTGAGTCAGACCCTGAATCAGAACCTGAGACAGAACCTGAGACAGAACCTGAGTCAGACCCTGAGTCAGAACCTGAATCAGACCCTGAGTCAGACCCTGAGACAGTGTGATGTAGCTCCACTGGTTGTTTCCCCTGAATATTATAAAAGTGTAGGTGCACCTACGTGTTTGTGTAGGTACATGTACACAGATCGGCCGCCTCCACTATAAAACACTGGAGGTTTTTGCCAAGCAGTTTATACTGAGGAATCTCTCCGTTTAATATCTATGGTTCTGTGAGGTGATTGTGTCCAATTTTACAAATCAATTATCAGGATTTATCAAATTACATACATTGCAATAAAGGGTTTTATCCATATTGCATAACTTCTACTAGTGGAGACTCAAAGTAGATTCAGGTGGACTAGAACCTGACTGCAGAACCTGGTTCTTGTCACCGCTCTGGAGACTCAGTGGTACAGGACAGATACAGCTGGACTCATTTCTACTGAACGGTGTTGAAATCTGGTGGGAGGCCTCAGGTCTCATGTTGGTAACGACATACAGTGGGTACGGAAAGTATTCAGACCCCTTTAAATTTTTCACTCTTTGTTTCATTGCAGCCATTTGCTAAAATCAAAAAAGTTCATTTTATTTCTCATTAATGTGCACTCAGCACCCCATCTTGACAGAAAAAAACAGAAATGTAGAAATTTTTGCAAATTTATTAAAAAAGAAAAACTGAAATATCACATGGTCAAAAGTATTCAGACCCTTTGCTGTGACACTCATATTTAACTCACATGCTGTCCATTTCTTCTGATCCTCCTTGAGATGGTTCTACTCCTTCATTGGAGTCCAGCTGTGTTTAATTAAACTGATTGGACTTGATTAGGAAAGGCACACACCTGTCTATATAAGACCTTACAGCTCACAGTGCATGTCAGAGCAAATGAGAATCATGATGTCGAAGGAACTGCCCGAGGAGCTCAGAGACAGAATTGTGGCAAGGCACAGATCTGGCCAAGGTTACAAAAGAATTTCTGCAGCACTCAAGGTTCCTAAGAGCACAGTGGCCTCCATAATCCTTAAATGGAAGAAGTTTGGGACGACCAGAACTCTTCCTAGACCTGGCCGTCCAGCCAAACTGAGCAATCGTGGGAGAAGAGCCTTGGTGAGAGAGGTAAAGAAGAACCCAAAGATCACTGTGGCTGAGCTCCAGAGATGCAGTAGGGAGATGGGAGAAAGTTCCACAAAGTCAACTAACACTGCAGCCCTCCACCAGTCGGGGCTTTATGGCAGAGTGGCCCGACGGAAGCCTCTCCTCAGTGCAAGACATATGAAAACCTGCATAGAGTTTGCTAAAAAACACATGAAGGACTCCCAGACTATGAGAAATAAGATTCTCTGGTCTGATGAGACGAAAATTGAACTTTTTGGCGTTAATTCTAAGCGGTATGTGTGGAGAAAACCAGGCACTGCTCATCACCTGCCCAATACAATCCCAACAGTGAAACATGGTGGTGGCAGCATCATGCTATGGGGGTGTTTTTCAGCTACAGGGACAGGACGACTGGTTGCAATTGAAGGAAAGATGAATGCGGCCAAGTACAGAGATATCCTGGAAGAAAACCTCTTCCAGAGCGCTCAGGACCTCAGACTGGGCTGAAGGTTCACCTTCCAACAAGACAATGACCCTAAGCACACAGCTAAAATAACAAAGGAGTGGCTTCGGAACAACTCTGTGACCATTCTTGACTGGCCCAGCCAGAGCCCTGACCTAAACCCAACTGAGCATCTCTGGAGAGACCTGAAAATGGCTGTCCACCAACGTTCACCATCCAACCTGACGGAACTGGAGAGGATCTGCAAGGAAGAATGGCAGAGGATCCCCAAATCCAGGTGTGAAAAAATTATTGCATCATTCCCAAGAAGACTCATGGCTGCACTAGCTCAAAAGGTGCTTCTACTCAATACTGAGCAAAGGGTCTGAATACTTATGACCGTGTGATATTTCAGTTTTTCCTTTTTAATAAATTTGCAAAAATTTCTACATTTGTTTTTTTCTGTCAAGATGGGGTGCTGAGTACATTAATGAGAAATAAAATGAACTTTTTTTGATTTTAGCAAATGGCTGCAATGAAACAAAGAGTGAAGACCATGAGACCTGTTTAATACAGGGAGTTAAATACAGTGAGGCCTGTTTAATGCAGTGAGGCCTGTATAATGCAGTGAGGCCTGTTTAATGCAGTGAGTTTAATACAGTGAGGCCTGTTTAATGCAGTGAGTTTAATACAGTGAGACCTGTTTAATGCAGTGAGGCCTGTATAATGCAGTGAGGCCTGTTTAATGCAGTGAGTTTAATACAGTGAGGCCTGTTTAATGCAGTGAGTTTAATACAGTGAGACCTGTTTAATGCAGTGAGGCCTGTATAATGCAGTGAGGCCTGTTTAATGCAGTGAGTTTAATACAGTGAGGCCTATTTAATGCAGTGAGTTTAATACAGTGAGGCCTGTTTAATGCAGTGAGTTTAATACAGTGAGGCCTGTTTAATGCAGTGAGGCCTGTATAATGCAGTGAGGCCTGTTTAATGCAGTGAGTTTAATACAGTGAGGCCTGTTTAATGCAGTGAGTTTAATACAGTGAGGCCTGTTTAATACAGGGAGGCCTGTTTAATACAGGGAGTTTAATACAGTGAGTTTAATACAGTGAGACCTGTTTAATGCAGTGAGTTTAATACAGTGAGGCCTGTTTAATGCAGTGAGGCCTGTATAATACAGTGAGGTGTGTTTAATACAGTGAGGCCTTTATAATATAGTTAGGCGTGTTTAATACAGTGAGGTGTGTTAACAGCCCCTGTCATCTTATATCTAGCTGATCAAAACCACTTACACTGTTAATTGGAGAGGAGGCTGCAGCGATAATATATTCACACACACACACACTGAGACAGATGTGTGTGTGAGGGGATGTGTGTGAACAAGCAGAGAGGTGATGGGCGTTAATGATATTGATGCTAATTCCCTCACAGTGTATGCGTGGTGGTTTTTGTGTGCTTTTATGTGTGTGTGGTGTGTAGTGTTTGAGTATCAAAGTCTTATAGTTATTAATATTTTATATTTGTAGTGATCAGTATTCAGTTTGTGGAGGTTCGGTTCAGATCAGCCTGCTGCTGCTGCAGAGTACTCCTGCAGTAAAATACAGTAGAAACACATAGAGAAACACTAGAATATAGTACAGGCACTTAATGTATAATAGAGACACCATCATTCTTCACTGTTCACTATATGTATAGCAGTGAGGTCAAAAGCAACTTGAATTTACTTTGAGAGTAGAAACAAGTTACAGTAGAATCAAGTTTAGATCGTAATTCTACAGTAATAATAGTAATGAAGTTTATATATAGGTTTATAGGTTAAAGCACCTCTGAAAACAATGTTACAGTGGAGAGAGGGAAGGAATGGGGATGGCTTATCTTACATGCATAGTTGTGGATTGATTTAGTTGGCCTAATACTGTCTTACATGAACGTATACAATAATGACAGCAGCACAGATTACTTCAACAAGGATCCTAATTTACACAAAACTCTTGATGTTCAACCTGAAGTTACAAATAATCATTTCTGTTTTCAAACAAAAAGTAATCTTGCAGCTCGTGTGACTGCGTGAGAGCCCCATTAGACATTACTTGGGTGGATACTCAGAGAAAGAGAAGTCTGCCACAAATGCCCGTCAAGTCGCCGCAGTAGCAACAGGTTCTCCAAACTAAATGACAAAATATAAGATAAGATAAGATACTCCTTTACATATAATTTGGGTGTTACAGCAGCACAAACACAGAAAAGACGGAAATATGTTGGTTGTCATTTCCTTATGAAAGGAGCGTGTTGGTTCAGACTGGTTCAGGGTCATACACCATCCTGTGTCATTCTGTTTGTAAAACACAGTAAGAAAACAAGGCAGAACCTAGAACCGAGACCTTACAGACGCTGTTGGTCCGTCCTTCAGCCCTGACTGAGAGCAAATTTTTGTTTTAATCAGTTATTTTTTTCCGGCTCTATTGCTGACACGTGTTACCTACAGCAGAAACACACTCAGGCTTTGGAAATGTAGCGTGAGGTTTGGATAAAAGCAGCGGATCTTGAGATGATCACTGCCCACGGCGTCTTCCAACCACCCGGCCGGAGTGAATATATTATTTTTATTTGATCCTGTTTATTCTAAATGTAATTACCTGTATGTTCTATGTGTGTAGCATGAAGGGGCTACAACTTGTTTTTTGGTTGGCTAGCCTGTGTTGTAAAATGACAAATAACCTTGAAGTAAAAGTGTTGATGTAGAATATAAAACATATAGAGGTTTAACTGTAGTTGCAGCTGGCTCTGTCCAAATGTAAGGACTCCTTTAATCCCTCCGAGTTTGGATATATTTAGACACTGAAGTTGTTGTTTCCCTCCTGCAGGGAGAACCGAGCCTCTGCTGTTAATCTGCTGTGTGATCTGCTGTTATTCACTTATTATTCTGATCTTCTGTTCAGGATTAAAAGTCTCTAATTCTTCTTATTCTGATCTGATCCTCTTGTCAAACACACAGCTCTGTGTGTGTTTACATCTGCTGTCAATACAAACAGGTTTTAATCCAGATTAAAGACAGAGCGACTGGAATAGCACCTCCGCAGCCTCGTCATCATTAAAACAAATCGGCATTAACTGGAGGAATTAGCTCCATTCAGCTCGGATCAGAACAGAACAGAATCAGAGTGAGGAAGTAGTTCAGACTGAGACAAAGAAATGTGCTGAGGACGAAGAAACGTCCTGCAGGCAGAGAGACAGACAGACAGAGGGACAGACAGACAGGCAGAGAGAGGGACAGAGAGACAGACAGACAGACAGACAGACAGACAGAGGGACAGACAGGCAGACAGACAGACAGAGGGACAGACAGGCAGACAGACAGAGGGACAGACAGACAGAGGGACAGAGAGACAGACAGACAGACAGAGGGACAGACAGGCAGGCAGACAGAGGGACAGACAGACAGACAGACAGACAGACAGACAGAGGGACAGACAGGCAGACAGGCAGACAGACAGAGGGACAGACAGACAGAGGGACAGACAGACAGAGGGACAGACAGACAGACAGACAGACAGACAGACAGAGGGACAGACAGGCAGACAGACAGAGTGTGTAGTTCCGTGTGTAGTTCCGTGTGTAGTTCCGTGAGTAGTTCCGTGTGTAGTTCTGTGTGTAGTTCCATGTGTAGTTCCGTGAGTAGTGACGTGTGTAGTTTACAGATTCAACACTGGGGGACTGGTTCTCAGTATAAGCAGGTACCCTGAGGTACTCTCAGATATTGTCTATAGCTGGACCTGGTCCACTTCTAGAGGATTTCAGTACCTCTGATGTCCCTCCAGAATAAAGCTCCAGAAATCAGCTTAGAACCACAGAACAAAGAGGCTGCAGAATGTTTTATATGTTTCATGTTTGATGGTTGTCTGAACATCCAGGAAGACAACAGGAGGAGGACAGGAGGAAGAGGACAGGAGGAGAAAAGCAGGAAGTGGACAGGAGAAGGACAGGAAGAGGGCAGGAGGACTGGCTGTTATTCTGACTGCTCACAACAAACAGACTGTCGGACATTTTAAAATGAGGACACACACACTGTAACACACACACACACACACACACACACTCACACACACACACTCACTCACAGCTGTGTGTTTGTGTGAGAATCTGTCGTCTCTTTGAAGACTGAGTGTGAGAGTCAGCAAGAAAACCACAGAGATAATATGGGGGTGTGTGTGTGTGTGTGTGTGTGTGTGTGTGCCTGAGGTGAGACAGCCTGTAATCATCACTTCGATGTGTTGAAAGCAGTTTGTCCTCATTTACATACTTTGGGGGGGGGGGCAACGTTTCACTGCAGACACACCTGCAGCAACAGTCCTGTTGCCATGGTTACCAGCAGGTTAATACACAGAAGTTAAACTTTTCACCTGAAAGGCGGCCGACCCTGGAGAGCCAATCACAGAGCAGCTACCTGCTGGTAGGAGAGGCCAAAACAACAGAGTCCAGATCCAGTCCAAGAAAAATCGAGGCCATAGTCCTCCAGGCTGGAGACCTCTATCATAAACTGACAAAACACCTTTGTTTGTCAAAACTGGGCCACAGTGAAGGACCGCCCACTCAGCTGACGTCCTCTGTGGGACAGGAAGTGAGTTTCGTCTCACAGCGCTCATAGAAACAGATTTTTACCTCCGTTACGCTGTTGATTTCCACGTCAGCTGAGAAGGAAACAAACTGAAATCAGTTCTTATCGGCTCTGTCCGAAAGAAATACAGTTGACATCCTCAACCATAGACGTATAAAAAACAACAACAACACATTTGGTCTTCGTAAACAGAAATTATTTACATTTATTTGCATTTAGAGCAGGAAGTGAGATCTGATCACAAGTGGTCACTGGAGCGTGCCAGGTGTGAAGTGACGGACTGGTCCACTGGTGATCGGATCAGCCAGGACGGATGTTGATGCAGGTCTGAACAGGGCCAGTGACGGCCCTTTCTAACCCAGATGTATGAGGCTGATCCCCTCTGAGGTGGAGCAGCTGCTCTAAGGGTCTTTAAAGATGTTCCAGGTCTACGTGATTGGGCTCCAGAAAAGGTACTGGAGTTCCTTGAGGAGGTTCCAGGGGTCCTGGAAGAGGTTATGGGTAATGGTGCTAGGAACCGGGGGACAATGTTGTTCCGCCGTTTAACTCTTTTGTCTCCGGAACGCCGGCATGGATCCGAACTCAAACTCGCCGGCATGGATCAGAACAACACTGTGTTTGTTTCAATCTAGGAAAACAAAGTCGGTGTGATGACGGACCTTCGCTGCAGCATTGTTCCACAATCTTTGTGTAAAAGGGGGTGAAGTCACGATAAAAGGATGAAGGTGGTGAAGACTCCTTTAAACACTTTTACACAGCGAGCAGCTGATCAGGAGGAATTGATGTTAAATTAACAGACACACACACACACAAACACACACACACACAGACAGACAGACACACAAACACAGACACACACAGACAGACACACAGACAGACACACACAAACACACAGACAGACAGACACACACACACACAGACACAGACACACACAAACACACAGACAGACAGACACACACACACACAGACAGACACACACACACAGACACACACAAACACACAGACAGACAGACACACACACACACACAGACACACACACACACAGACACACACACACACAGACAGACACACACACACAGACACACACAAACACACAGACAGACAGACACACACACACACAGACACAGACACACACACACAGACACACACACACACACACACACACAGACACACACAAACACACAGACAGACAGACACACACACACACAGACAGACACACACACACAGACACACACAAACACACAGACAGACAGACACACACACACACACAGACACACACACACACACAGACACACACACACACAGACAGACACACACACACAGACACACACACAGACACACAGACAGACACACAGACACACACACACACAGACAGACACACACACACAGACACACACAAACACACAGACAGACAGACACACACACACACACACAGATACACACACAGACACAAACACACACACACACACACAGACACACAGACAGACACACACACAGACACAGTTGATCTGAATTTAGCAGATCGAACATACATTTATTTTTCTCTCCTCTGAGTCTTTTTCCTCATTTTTGACTTTAACGCTCCATCGCCTCCAGCTCTCTGTGTACCCCCCATAGCCCCCGTACCCTCCCCTGTACCCTCCCCCTGTACCCTCCCCCTGTACCCCCCCGTACTCCCTCCGTTCCCCCCTTCTTCTGTTCCTCCGTCCTTCTTATAACCTCTCTCTATTTCTTCTCTCACTTTCACTCTGTGACAGCCTACAACTGTCTGTCTCTCTGTCTCTCTCTCAGTGTCTCTCTCGCTGTCTCTCTCTCTGTTCAGCTCTATGAATTATTGATGACCCCCCCCCCCCCCCATCAGACTGAGGGAGGAAGTTATTACCATACAGACAGACAGACTGTGTGTGAGGATGTTCAGTATTACCATGGAAATGTTGAAGCATGTGTGTGTTACTGTGTGTGTTTGTGTGTGTGTGTGTGTTACAGTGCGTGTGTCCTGAGGCCACTCTGGGTGTTTCCCAGCATGCACTGGGGCAAGTGAAATAGCGAATGTTCGTTCAGAGTTTCAGTCTGAACGAACACACAGCAGGAGGGAGAGAGGGACGAGCGAGCATGAGTTCAACAGGAGAGAGATAAATAGTGTTTCTGATTTAACTGTTTTAATGTTACTGGATCACAACTGAAACCTGAACTATCAGCGCCCCCTAGAGGCTGCACTGTTCATTACAGCCGCAACATGAACACTAGATCTCTGCTGGGAATTATGGGAGGATGAGTTGAGGAAAGAAGGCGTTCTGTTGTCTGGTGGTACGGATGCCCGGGTGGGTTTGGGCTTTGAATATCTTTGGGCTCTGCAGGCTCCTCACCGATATCACTGCTGCTCGGTAGATGGGGACCAGTGATGTTCTCCTGTCCTGGGCTGGGCACTTCCCATGCCACTTTCTCATGTTTCCAGTCAGGTTTGTTGATGTAAACAGCAACCATACAAATACTGGGAGTTCTCTGGGCAGATAATATCGTTTTGTCATTAAAAGTTCCACATCTGGGAACATCGTTGACCCACTGCGACCGCGTCCGAGCACCAAGCAGAGTCGCGCAATCAATCAATCATCAATAACACAAACAGAACATAGAAACCTAAGAAACATACAGTATACATCAACATAAAGATTATTGATAAGAGAGAGAAGTGATTTATTTGAAGATGGTGATTTGGCGAGACCGGGTTCCCTTTAGTCTCCGTCGTCAGACTTCACCACAGCTGGGTCACTTAACACTGACCTCAGGTGAACTGAAGTGAGCATGCGCAGTCAGTCCTGAAGGAGGCGCTAGAGGAAGCCGGTGGAGTTCAGATCAGGAACTTGTGGGGACAGTCCGAGCCGTGACAACACAGCGGAAAGAAACCAGTTTGACACCAGTTTAAAAACCCAGTCAGTCTCCAACCCACCTGAAGTTTGAGTCGTTTCACTGCGTTGCCCTGGAAACGGGTGTGTTGCTATGGTGATGTTACTACAGTTTGATACTGTATCAGTTTGAGTTTGACCGTCAGATGAAAAGTGTGAAGCAGCAAAATATTTTATTAATAACCCAAGAGAGAAACTGCAGAACGCCTGCAGGGCCCCACCTGTTCAGGTGGATTCATGATGTTTCAGACTTCAGTCTGACATGGTTCAGCTCTGAAACTCCGTGTGGGCCCAAGGCTCTGATCACCTGATTCATCATGATGTTAAAGTTAATCTTTGGGACATTTCAGACGTCAGCATGGACTCGATAGTGATCTGCAGAGCATCTGGAAGAAATGAGCTGTTGTTGAACGTGTGGCAGCTCATTCATTCAATCACATTATCAATGAAGTTATTTCACATATGGGGGACAGGGGTCCGGACCAAAACCATGAGTAGTCCCCCTAGATATAGCATTGTGAACATATATATATGCTTTTAAACTATACACTTTGAAAAGCTTGTGCTACACTCTGCCTGTCACGATCAATATTCTGGTGCAGTGTGTAGTACCTCTGTGCAATATGACCATTTGACTGGTTTTACTTTATTGGTCAGTGGCGTACTGGCCGTCAAAATATCCATAAGGTTTTTACCGGCAGTCCAGGTCCAGGAGTGGTTGGTTTTATCTGTACGGTTTTATATATATTTATTTAATGTTTTAAAGGATGCTTCTCAGTTTGTGTGCAGTCGACTTCATGAGTGTTAATGTCTCGCTCTCTCTCTCACCTGTGGCAGGTAAAGAGGAGCTGCCATGTTGGCCTCCTCCTTCCCCCTGTCACTCCTCTTCCTCCTCCTCCTCCTCCCCCCTCCCTCCCACCCTGCCGAGGTCATTTTGACCCCTGACCCCTCGGTGCGACAGATTGAGCTACACGGCGCCCCCCTTTCTCACCTGGTGCTGGACCCGGGGGCGGGGCATCTGTATGTGGGTGGGGTCGACCACCTGTACCAGCTGACCTCTGACCTGGAGGTGATGTCACATGTGAGGACCGGCCCTCACCTGGACTCCCCAGACTGCCTCCCCCCAATCGTCCCCCAGGACTGCCCCTCGGCCACGCCCACTCACAACCACAACAAGTTGCTGCTGATGGAGGGGGGGCAGGGGGCGGGGCCAGGGAGTCTGATCGTCTGTGGGTCACTTTACCAGGGGATCTGTGACAAGAGGTACAAAAGCTCACGTTACTTTCCTCACACTGTCGCCTGATAGCATCACTATCTGATCTGAACTGATTTCTTCTTCTCTGCTCCTGCAGGAGTCGCTCCAACATCTCTCAGCTCATCTATCAGACCTCCAACCCTGTCGACACTCAGTACGTCGCTGCCAACGACCCCCGAGTCTCCACCGTCGCCGTGGTGATAACCACAGGGAACAAACAGGTGGGGGACGGGGCTGGTGGAATTTTGCGTCTGATGCTGGTTGGTCGAGGTTACACCAGTAAAGGTCCCGGCGATATCCCACCAATCACGACGAGGCGTCTGTTCCCGGTGGTGTCGCCCCGCCGGGCGTTCTCTCAGGAGGAGGAGCTGGGGAAACTAGTTGTAGGAAGTTACTCTGAGTACAACAACCACTTTGTGAAGGCCGTCGCCCACGGCAACCATGTCTACTTCCTGTTTTCTCGGCGTGACATGTGGCACAAAAAGGAGTACCGGACCTACGCCTCCCGGCTCTGCACCTCCGACCGCAGCTTCTACTCGTACGTGGAGGTGCCGCTGCTGTGTGAAGGCGGCTACAACCTGGCTCAGGGAGCCTGGTTAGGAAACCACTCAGGTAATCCTGCCCTGTTCGTCGTCATGGCAGCGGGACAAGCGTCCACACCTGTAGCAACAGGTCGCTCAGCGCTCTGTGTTTATGGGATGGCGGAGCTGGACGCCATGCTGCAGAAAGCCCAGGAAGTGTGTTATACAGAGGGAGGAAGAGGCAGCAGCGGACAGGAAGAAGCATACATTGAATACGCCGTGTCATCAAAATGTCTGAAACTACCCAAGGTAAACGCACCACCTTCAGCCGCTCTGTCATGGTTCTGTAGATCCAGGTTCTGTTTCCTGTGAACGGGGCAGGTAAATGTACCAGGAGACTAGGTGCTCAGGTGGGAACACCCTGAAGAATGGCAGGATGTGGATTTACAGGTGAGCCGTTCAGGCAGAGAAAAACATAACTCTGCAGCTCAGGTTTTACGTCCAGTACCGGCGTTCAGTGTCAGTACAGGAAGTCCATCGTGTGACGAGGTCGACTGTAAGGTCCAGTACTGATGTGTCACAGGGTCACAGGGTCAGCTGATCACAAGGGCACAAAGATCCTTTTCTGGTTATATATAAAGGCTGTATATACATATACATATATACATATATGTATCTCTATATAGATATACATTAATTTATACAGCAGCCAAGTGGGACATCTGATGACATCACAGTTTAGCAGCTGGTAAGAACCTGTCGATGGTCAAATCTGTCTCACTGCTGACCTTAATACTGTGTGTGTGTGTGTGTGTGTGTGTGTGTGTGTGTGTGTGTGGGTGGGTGGGGGATTAGAGCTGTTATCTTCAGCAGCTGGATTTATCATCAGACAGCTGTCACTCAAACACACAGCTGGTACGACTGATCTGACCCACATATCTCTCACACACACACACATACAGAGGGACCCACTGAGCATGCTCAGTAGAGACTTCCTGTAGACATGAACAACTCTTCTAAACATAACAAAAGTTGTTGGACGGACGGGATCAAATGAATACAAAGACTTGTTTTGTTTGTGACGTTCAGAAACATTTCTTCTTGTTTTTTGCGTGATGCTGCCGGACACCACAAGACCAGAACCAGTGGACCCAGCTCCTGGCCTGGTCCTGTGGGCTTCTGTAGCTCAGTCAACAGAAACATACAGTAATATTCCTGTTTCAACACGGCGCAGAGAAAAGTTTCAACGTTTGGTCTCCAAGAATTGAACTGGTCTGAACTGAGACCTGAATCCCATCCGACACCGAGCCAGACCTGATAACCAGTTAACGAACACAGTGCCACATGTGTGCACGTGTCCACATACTTTTGGACATGTAGTGTATTTCATTTTTAACTGTTTATTCTTTGACTTCTTCTTCTTATATGTACTTTCATATTTTAACTGATGTTTATGTTTTCTGGTCCTTTAATTTTGTAAAACACATCAGCTGCATTTTGTGTATAAATATGATCAGTTATTAATATTATTTTATTATGTCCTTAATATACATAATATACTTACTTTACTGTAACTGAAGAACATTTGTGACTTCATCGTGGAGCCAAAATACCAGATTTAAACTTCTGATGTCTGTCTGCCTGTCTGTCTGTCTCCCTGTCCGTCTCTCTGTCTACCTGTCTGTCTCTCTCTCCTTTCATGCAAAAGGACTCTCTCTCTGAGTACCCCTGTGGGGGGGAACACACCCCGAACCCCATCGCCAGCACTGTGCCGCTTGAGGCCACGCCCACCTTCACCTCCACCACCCAGCTGACTGCTGTCACCACGGCAACAGAGGCTGGACACACCATCGCCTTCCTGGGAGACAGAGAGGGACGACTACACAAGGTGACATCATCAGTACACACAGTATATACTGTGTACTAGTTTGTTCTGGTTGTTCTGGTTGTATTAGTTGCACTGGTTGTACTAGTTATACTGGTTATATTAGTTGTATTGGCTGTACTAGTTGTTTTACTAGTTGTATTAGTCATACTAGTTGTCCTAGTTGTGCTGGTATGTTGCTGATATTCTGTTTCTGTGTTCCTGAAGGAAGAAATCAGATGTTTCCTGTTGGTTTGTTTTTAGCTGTAGAGTCTGGAAACACATACCGAAAATACACAATTACACACACACACACACACGTTTGTACTTCTATACCTGTGAGGACATTCATTAACATAATACCCCCCAGCCCCTTACCCTGACCTGAACCTGAACTTAATTCTAACCTGAACCTTAAAACCAAGTCCGAACCCTCAATCAGCCTTTGAAGGTGTCTCAGAAAGTGAGGACCGGCCAACGTGTCCTCACTCCCATGGTCTAAAACTCAAACTGGTTGAGTGTACACACACACTCACACACACAAACAGTAACACACACACAGTAAATGTTTCAGGGGTGTCCTGCTGGATCCTTACCCAGAGTGCACCTGGGGGACCAATAAATGATCAACAACAAGCATGCTCCCCTTGTGACACCCCCCCCCCCCCCAAGCTAAATGCCTGTTAGTCAACACACACACATACTCAGTGTATCATTGTGTGTGTGTGTGTGTGTGTGTGTGTGTGTGTGTTGTGTTGTTCATAAACAGCCAAAGGCTGCAAGCTGCTCTCTGTTCACTGTGTGTGTGTGTGTGTGTGTGTGTGTGAGGGTAAACAGCAGAGCTTTGATTCTGGTTGTTAATATTTAATCACACACACACCATGTTATCTATTCTGTTGCTTTTAGTTTGTGTGTGTGTGAGTCGAACTCCAACTCATGAAGGTGAAGGTGTTGACACACCTGACACACCTCACATCGGACATCTGACACATCTGACATCTGACAAGTCAAGTCAATTTTATTTGTATAGCGCCAAATCATAACAAAAGTTATCTCAAGACGCTTTCACATAGACTAGGTCTAAACCATACTCTTTAAAATATTATTTACAGACCCAACAGTTCCACCATGAGCAGCACTTGGTGACAGTGGAAAGAAAAACTCCCTTTTAACAGGTAGAAACCTGGAGCAGAACCAGGCTCTGGGTGGGCGGACATTTGCATAATATACATAATAATCAGACTAGTAATAATCAGTGTAGCAGTGAGTGTGGAGCAGGAACATGGGGGCAGTAGACGGCCTGCAGTCACAGATCAGAGAAGCTCAGTGCATCATGGGAAATCCCCCGGCAGTCTAAGCCTATAGCAGCATAACTAAGGGATGGTTCAGGGCTCACCTGAGCCAGCCCTAGCTATAAGCTTTATCAAAGAGGAACGTTTGAAGCATATTCTTACTACTCCAGGGTGACACACCTGACATCTGACACGTCTGACACGTCTGACACACCTTAGGTGTCTTTGGTAGGATCCGACTCCTGAAAGGCTTTTTGTCAGGATGTTGGTGAGTTTTACCTGAGCATCAAACACCTGGATAGGATCTGGATCAGCACAGCCAGTGCTTATCGCTAGTCATAGTTAGCCTACAGAGGTGGCGTTGGCGGGGTCAAACAGCTCCACCTGGTGGCAGGTTAGTGCTACAACAGTAAACATGTAACATACTCTCAGGTTCTTCTTCTGTGGTGTTTGTGAAGGTGAATTTCTTCTGTCTGATGTTGATGATCACTGAGCTTCATTTGTTCAGGTGTGATCATCAGCTTCACTTTGTCGAGTTTACTTGATCTAACTCACCTGTGTGTGTGTGTGTGTGTATTGCAGGTGTTGGTGCGTTCTGATTCGTCAGGTGATCTGTATGGCAGTGTGCTGGTGGACAGTGGCAGTGGCGTCTGTGCTGACCTCTTATTGGATGACAGCCAGCAGCACGTTTACGTTTTAACCAACAGCAGGGTGAGTCTCCTGTCTGTCTCTCTTTCCATCAATTCTCCTGTCTGTCTCTCTTTCCATCAGTCTGTGTCTTTATTTGAACAGAAACATTAAAACTAATACATTTGACCTGTTTCCTGTCTGTCTCTCAGCTGTCGAAGGTTCCTGTGTCGACATGTGAGAGACAGACAGACTGTCAGTCCTGTCTTGCTGTCAGAGACCCGTACTGTGGCTGGTGTGTCCTAGAGGGAAGGTAAGTCTGTATGTCTGTCCGTCTGTCCGTCCGTCTGTCTTCCTGTCTGTGTGACTGTCCGCCCGTCCCTGTCGGTCTGAGCTGGGTCAATACATTTTAACAGGAGATTTTGTTGATCCATTATTGGTCTTTGATCAGCTGTCTGATATTTGTTGTGTCCAGATGTTCCCGTAAGCATCATTGTCAGCGCCACATGCAGCCCAACCATTGGCTCTGGAGCTTTGAACCAACCAATCAGTGTGTGATAGTACAAAGCCTGCAGCCGGCCAATCAGAGCAAAGATGAGCAGACACAGGTAGGCAGTTATTATCAATTATTGTTTGTCTTCCGAAGTCATCGTTCGTCCTTCCAGCTGCTTCAGTGGTTATTCTGCAGCTGTTTCCCGTCGCAGCTGTTTCCCGTTGCAGTAGTTGTTTCCCATAGCAGTAGTTGTTTCTCGTTGCAGGTGTTGTTTCCCGTTGCAGCTGTTGTTTCTCGTTGTAGGTGTTTCCCGTCACAGTTGTTTCTTGTCGCAGCTGTTGTTTCCCTTTGCAGCTCGGAGAGATAACTCTGTTAAAGAGTCTCCTGTTTTTCGTCTCCAAGGTAACGCTCTCAGTTGTCCAGCTTCCTGCCCTCACTGAGGCGGAGTCTCTGTCCTGCGTCTTCGGGCTCCTCCCACCTCAGCTCGCCATCGTCATGGGAACCAGCATCACCTGTCAATCACCTGCACCTGAGCTCCTCCCACCCATGCTGACAGGAAATGGTGAGTAGACCGCAGTCATGTGGTTTAGGTTGCGGACGAATGGTCAGCAATGAGGGTGTCATTTTTTGACTGTGTGACCGCAGCCAAATTCAGCATGTGATGGGTTTCTGACTTCCTGTCACTCTCTGCTTCCAGATCACATGATCATGCCCGTGTCGCTGGTGTTTGGTCATGTGACCATCACCACAGGCAACATTATCTATTACGACTGTGGAGCTGTAAGCCGTCTGAACCAGAGCTCCCAGTAAGTTCATCAATAATGATCAATAATCATACCAATAGTAATGATTAATAGGGTGATGATGATGATGATGTGTTTCAGGTGTCTGGCGTGTGTCAGCAGTGTGTGGAGGTGTAACTGGTGTCCTCTGGATCAACTCTGCACTCACAACCACAGCTGTCCCAACCAACACATCATCCTCAACCAGAGAGTGAGACTGTCTGTCTGTTTGTCTGTCTTTCTGTCTGCCTGTTTGTCTCTCTACCTCCCTGTCTGTCTGTCTCTCTGCCTGTCTGTCTCTTTACCTGTCTGTCTTTCTGTTTGCCTGTCTGTTTGTCTGTCTGTCCGTCTGTCCTCTCACCCTGTCTGTCTTTGTGTCAGCAGGACTCTCCTGGTCCCACTTCCTGTCCTCTGGTCTTTGCCCTGCAGAGTTCTGCCTTGGTGCCGTTGGGCCTGAGCACCACTGTGGTGCTGCAGGGACGAAACCTGGACGTCTACACTGTGAGGGCTGTTTATTACAATCATATCAACTGTCTGACTGACCCTCTGTTTCAGCTCTCGGTCAGTTAACAGCTGTGGTTCGGGATAGGTGTGAAGTCTCTGTGTGTCTCTGCAGGACGAAGCTCAGTATGTTTGTGTGGTGGAAATCGAAGGAGTCCAATTCAATCTGACGGCTGCTGCAGAGGAGACACCCGACAACATACACACCTTCACCTGCAGCCCCCACCAGGTAACACACACACCTCCACCTGCAGATGTGACAGAATGTTAAGCTGTGTGATTGGCTGTTTGCTGGTGAATTGCACCCTGGGGGTCGTAGTTGAATTGAGGCTTCTTGTAGCTGTGACTTTTTATCAAAGAATGATATATTTTACTTCTGTTGATCAAACTCAGGAAAAATTCAGGTTCAGACTGATGCTGTCTGTCTGTCTCCACCTGTGTGTCTATCCACCTGTGTGTCTCTCTGTCTCCACCTGTCTGTATCTCCACCTGTCTGTCCTCCTGTAGTTTCAGTATGCTGTCAGTCAGCTTCAGTATTCGGCACCTGTCTATCTGCGTAGAGGAGAGAGACGGATCGACGCCTCACCTGGCCTCCGAAGTAAGAACCTCACCTGAGAGTTTGTGTGTGTGTGTGTGTGTGTGTGTGTGTGTGTGTGTGTATGTGATGGACAGATTTCATTCACTGATATTTGTGTCCCTCTCCTGTGTTATTCAGTCCAGCTGTACGACTGCTCAGCCGGCCAATCAGATTGCTCACAGTGCAGGGCGGTGCCGGGGGAGTACGGCTGTGTGTGGTGTCCAGGAAGTCCCACCCCCAGCTGTGTTTACAGCCGATCCTGCAGCAGTGTACCTGCAGACACCTGCCCGCCTCCTCAGATCACACAGGTGAGTCCAATGATCAGTCTCTGATCCCTGATTAACATCATCGTTAGTTGCTGTGGAAACATTCAAACTGTCTGTCTGACTACCTGTCTGTCGGCAGGTGCTACCTGTCTCCGGTCCTGTGGAGGGTGGAGTCCTGGTGACGATCACAGGGTCGAATCTGGGGATGAGGTACCAGGATGTGGTGGGCGGAGTCACAGTGGCAGGTGTTCAGTGTTTGCCCCAACCTGAAGGATACCAGATCTCCACCAGGTAACACAAACACACACACACACACACACACACACCACACACAATGGTTCTGGACAACCTGTGTTAACCTGTGTGAGTGTGTGTGTGTGTGTGTGTGTGTGTGTGTGTGTGTAGGGTTGTGTGTCAGCTGCAACCAAGTGGGAAGCAGAGGGTGGGGCCTGTCCTGGTCACCATGGGAACAGCTCCATCTGGAAGGTCAGCTCAGATCTTCACCTATCAGGTGAGTGATGTGCATCCGGCAGAGTCAATGTTGAACCACCTGAGCTGACTCCTCTCAGCAGGTAAGAACAGACGGGCAAGTACTGGCCATCAGGCAACATCCCGGTGGGCTGCCGTGTCCGTAGGCCTATAGATATATATACACATGTAAATATATTGTGTGTATATATATATATACATGTACTGATACTCTGTGTATATACATAAACAGTATATATATATATGTGTATATACACACAGTATATGCATCATTATACAATCTGTTCAGATGTCAGGCGACTGTACAGTGCTGCTCAGTAGGCTTTAATGTGTGTGAGCTCCAGTTACAGAAATATCTAAGTAGTACATCACAACAGTTATAGTTGTAGCCTCGAGGCACAAATCTTCTTGTCCTCCTGTTACTGCAGTAGCCTAGTAGTAATAGTAGTTGTAGTAGCAACCTAATAATATTACTATTAGTAGTAGTAGTGGTATAGTATAATTATTATAATGATGATGATAATGATGATCAAAATAATAATTAAAATAAAAAATAAAAAACAGTGACAAGCATATATGTATTCATAAAGCACTCTTTAATATGACACATTAAGACATTGTGGAGAACAGTTACAGTATGTGTATTAGCAGCACGCGTTATCCAATCGTATGCCGGAATAAAGTAGCCGATTGTGGGCCGGTATGTGGGCTGGTCTGGACAAAAGTCCAGGACTGACATTTTGTCCCACTACATCCCTGAGTCAAGATATTCCGTCTCCGAGTCCAGACACCCTGTCTCCAAGTCCAGACACCCTGTCTCCAAGTCCAAACACCCTGTCTCCGAGTCCAGACACCCTGCCAGACACCCTGTCTCTGAGTCCAGACACCATGTCTCCAAGTCCAGACACCCTGTCTCTAAGTCCAGACAGCCTGTCTCCAAGTCCAAACACCCTGTCTCAAAGTCCAGACACCCTGTCTCCAAGTCCAAACACCCTGTCTCTAAGTCCAGACACCATGTCTCCAAGTCCAGACACCCTGTCTCTGAGTCCAGATACCCTGCCAAACACCCTGTCTCTGAGTCCAGACACCATGTCTCCAAGTCCAGACACCCTGTCTCTGAGTCCAGACACCCTGTCTCTGAGTCCAGACACCCTGTCTCTAAGTCCAGACACCATGTCTCCAAGTCCAGACACCCTGTCTCTAAGTCCAGACACCCTTACTCCAAGTCCAAACACCCTGTCCCTGAGTCCAGACACCATGCAGAGAAAACTCATTCCAGCTGCTTGTATCCACTCTCTGGAGGTCCCAGTCTGATGAAACCAACGGACCACAACATCTGCAAAGAGCAAAGATACAGTCCTGAAGCCACCCTACTGACACTCTTCACACCTCGACTGCAGCTTCAGATTTTGTTCATGAAAACCCCATCTGTGACAGGAACAACCTTATGGACCCACCCACTGAGAACATGTTGGATCAATAACTGATTTATTTATTGCCAAGTAGGTTTTCACATAGAAGCACCAAGACGCCAAAGCAAACTCCTCCCCCACCAGACAGGCAGCATTTCATGTCCCTGGAGTCCCTCTGTTCCTGCCCTCCCAGGTGGTGAGCCCACACAGTGGTGATTCCATGTTTCTCCTTCAGGGCCCATGGATATAGACTAAATTGACCCCTAGGAGCTCTGTAGCAAGACTTGGCCCCAGTATCCTAGGTCTCTGCCAGGGTACATTACTCAAAGACTCTAATTCATAGTGCCTCCCAAGAGACACAGGGACAAACCCACCCCACCACAATAAGATGGCTTACATGAGTTCTTATGAGTCCTTGACTATTTAAACAGCCTCTTCAGCTCAATAAACAAAACACTGAAGTTCAGTTTTTGTCCGTTAGAGTGTCTTAAATATGTTGAGTATTTCAAAATATTTTAACCAATCAGGCTCCTTTCTGTGTTTTCAACTGTGTGTTTTGTGTGTTCTTGTTTTCAGGACCCGCAGCTTCTGGATCTGATTCCTGATAAAGGTCCGGTCTCTGGAGGAACTACACTGACCATCAGAGGAAGACAGCTGCTGACCGGACAAAAGTCTGACCTGAGCGCATTCCTTGGCCCACAGCCCTGCTACATGTGAGTACGACACCAAGACTGCTCCTACTACTGCTCCTATTTCTACTACTGCTCCTACTACTGCTCCTACTTCTACTACTGCTCCTACTACTACTCCTACTACTGCTCCTACTTCTACTACTGCTCCTACTACTGCTCCTACTACTGCTCCTGCTCCTACTACTGCTCCTACTACTACTCCTACTACTGCTCCTACTACTACTACTGCTCCTACTACTGCTCCTACTACTGCTCCTACTACTACTACTGCTCCTACTACTGCTCCTACTTCTACTACTGTTCCTACTTCTACTACTTTTACTACTGCTCCTACTACTACTACTTCTACTACTGCTACTGCTGCTGCTGCAGCTGCTGTTAAACTGGTGGAATCTAAATTTCAGTGTTACTAAATTGGATTCATGAACCTCTAGCTCCACCTGCTGGAAACATAAAGAATCACCCTTGCCTTGTCTCCCCTCTTCTTGTCTTCTTGTCTCCTCTGTCCTCTGTCCTCTCAGTGTGGAGGAGGTGAATGACACCCAGTTGGTGTGTCAAACTGGTTCCAGTAATCAGACTGGTGGAGTCACAGTTCAGGTTTTTTTTGGTAAAGCGGAGAGAACCATTCCCAACGTTACCTTCCGTTACCTGGATGACCCCGTCATCACTGACGCCACACCTGCAGAGAGCTTCTACGCGTAAGAACCGGGTCACCGATCACCAATAATCAATCATCTTATAATTCAAACCATGTCCTAATTAGAAGACGACTTCCTGTCCTCAGAGGTGGACGTGTTGTCATGGTGACGGGCAGGAACCTGGACGTAGTGCGGCAGCCAATCATAGCAGTGTGGGTGGAGCCTCTGGAGGTCCAAAGGGTAAAACGGAGAAAACGATTGGCTCTCCTCACCGCCAAGCAGCAGCTGGTCTTCAATAGCACCATGACAACGGTGAGATCTACCGGCCAATCAGAGATAAGTTAGAGTCAGACATGTCAGACAGGGTCAAAGGTCATCCTGATTCTGTTTCTAAAAAATACTTTTAATTTTCCCTGTCTCACTCACTGTCCTCTGTCTGTCTCTTCACCTGTCTGTTGTCCTGTCTCTCCACCTGTCTGTCTCTCAGGTGTCGGAGCACTGCTCTGTCCTGTCATCCTCTCAGATGACCTGTCCGACCCCCACAGTGAACCCAGAGGTCAAAGTGAAGGGCGTCTGGTTTCAGCTGGACAATGTCAGAGTCCACTATGAAAGCATCAAGGTACCTGTTTGTCTTTCTACCTGTCTGTCTGTCAGTGCCATGTTGTTAGAATATGATTTAAAACAGCTTCAGCCTCATTCAAATGGGATGAAGGTCTCAGGAGGAGGTGAAACCTTCACTGAGCTCCTCAGTCATTGAACTCAATGTTCAGGACGACAGTTTAACCCTCTGGTACAAACTACAGGACCTGAAGCAGGATCTGGCCTAAAGCCCTATGGTTCCTTCACTCTCACAGTGATCAGTGATAGTTGTCTGCCCGTCCATGGGGACATTGCAGACAGGAGCTGCTGTCTGCTAGTTCAGACTTTGTAATGGACACACCCGACTACAGGGACACTGCAGACAGGAGAAACAGGTGAGACAGAGAACAGCAGCTCCAACCTGCAGCTTCTCTGGTGGATCCGTGTTTCCATCCTCATGGTGCCTCAAACATGATAGTTAGTCAGCATCTATCGGAGTAGCAACAGCAGCTGTCACTGATGTTAAGACAGCTTTCCAGAGAATTTTCACTGATGATCTGAAAAAAGAGTGTGGGTCTGATGGCGAAACCTGTCTGTCTCTCCACCTGTCTGTTTCTCAGGGTAAAAGCTTCACTTATTATTCAAATCCGGAGTTTTTTCCTCTGAACCGAGAAGATCCTGATGCTCCGTATCGCTTCAAACCAGGAGGAGTGATCGCTGTGGAGGTAAACGTCTTTACTGAACAGTGTAAACCAGTTGACTCACTGAGAAAATGAAACATTTCCCATTTCCCATGTCTGTGTTTGTTCCTCAGGGTCAGGACCTGACCAGAGCCATATCCAGACAGGAAGTGACGGCTCGACTCGGAGATCAGGAGTGTGAGGTGAAAACGCTGGACAACACTCACCTGTACTGTGAACCTCCAGAGATCCAACCAATGAGTGTGGATGACAGCTACGAGCTGCCCAGCCTCAAGGTAACACACACACACACACACACACACACACACACACACACACACACACACACACACACACACACACACAGATATACACACCTAATACATGCTGAATTTTTCAGGTTCTTCAATTCAAATTCAATTCAATTTAAAGGAGCTTTATTGGGAAACAGACATTTATGTTGCCAAAGCAAGTGTAAAAACAACAATTTACAAAGAATTCTGACTGCTGTTAGAAATATATACATGTAAGTAAAAATAAAATAGAAAAATGTTGAGTTGTAGTTAAAAATATAAATACAAGTGAGAGCTATATAAACAGTACAATTTATTTTTTCATGTATTTTAAGATATGAGTTCTGTATGTACAGCGAGTGTGTCTATGTACAGGTATCAGCACAGTGCAGATGGTTGGTGCAGGACTACAGATGGTTGATGGTCTTCATGCTGCTGGTTTTCCATTTGACGCTCCTTTTTTGGTCACAACAGCTCACAAATCTTGCTGCTGTGTTTGCACATTGTTGTATTTGGCCCAGCAGATTTGGGAGTTTTTCATTATCAGCCATGTTTTCAAAGTCCTTTTGGTAGGCTGTAAATTGTGGGTCTATCTGTCTCTGAGGTCTTGGTTCAGTTGGCAGGAGGTTAAAAAGTGCAGCTGGGTTTCCACCTCCTGCTGTGTGCAGTGGCTGCACAGTTTTTCTTCTGTGGGGAGCAGGTCTGCCTGAGGCGGCCTCTCTCCACGGCCAGGCTGTGCTCACTGAGTCTGGACTTGGTCCAGGATTTCCTTAGGTTTGGATCGGTCACAGTGGTCAGATAATCTGCCACTGAGTATTCTCTGTTTAGGGCCAAGTACCTTTTCAGTTTGCTTTGGTTTTTGGTTTTATTTTCTTCCTCAGACTGCAGTCACACTGAGGTCTGTGATATGTATTTAAAGAAGGATCGTATGTGTTAACAGAGGGTGGTTATGTATTCTGCTGACTGTCATTCTGTTTTAGTAGGTCACTTCTGCAGATGTTAACGCAGGTCAGGCGGGATTTAGGCGAGCCGACTTTATATTTATTCTACAGAAATCTAAATGTCATCAGACACCACAAACACCAAGAGAGCTTCTTCAGCTCTCTACAGACACAACTAATAAAGAAAAGTTCAACTTCCACGTGATGTTAAGCTTAATGTGAAGATTCAGTCCTGCAGGTGTAAACGTAATAAATCATCACCTTGAAGTTTCTGCACAACAAGCTGCTGCTCCACCTCAACATGTCACACATATACAGAAGACACCAGAACCAGAACCAGAATCACAATAATAATCATAAAAAGAGGTCTCCCCACCCATCTCTCTCCCACCTGTCTCTCTGTCTGTCTGTCTCTGTGTCTCTCTGTCTCTCTCTCTCTGTCTGTCTGTCTCTCAGGTCTTCATGGGGAACCTGCAGGTGGACCTGGGATTGGTTCAGTATGACAGTGACTCTCTTTTGCCTCCCGTCCCATTAGCTGCTCAGATCAGTTTGGGGGCGGGAGCAGCTGTCATCATCCTGTCAGTGCTGGTCGTCATTCTCATGTACAGGTAGGAACCCCTGCATGAACAAAGCCTGTCCCTTTTGTTTAAGTTTAAGTTTGAAGTTTATCAGTATGATGTTTCCACTGAGGGACAATCTTTTATATACAAGAATTCACTCATCACATTATCTGATTTGATGTTTTTGCTTGTGTGCGTACAGGAGGAAGAGTAAACAGGCTCTCAGAGATTATAAAAAGGTTTTGCTGCAGTTGGAAACTCTGGAGATCAACGTGGGAGACCAGTGTCGCAAAGAGTTCACTGGTACACAAACACATGTGACGCTATAGTCTCATCCAAAGTGATGCACACTAAACTGTGGGAAGAGTTTTCCTGATGAAGTTTACATATTCTATTTGTATAGCCTACCATTCCAAATTTGCTGCAAATGCCTTTACAGTCTGTACAGCGACTCTGCCACCCTCAGACCTCCAGGTCAGATAAGAAAAAAGGACCCACAGAAAAAACCTATTGGTAAATTAACTTTTCAGCCATAGTGGGACAAATGCCTTTACTATTTCACCCATTTACACATGCAAAATTCTGGCCTGGTCACTGGGAGTAAATTAGGGTTCAGTTTCTCCAGTGCGTTGACAGTAGGAGCCCGGGATGAAACCACCAACCTTCCAATTAAGATGTTTTTAACTTTAACAAACAGGCTGACTCATCCCAAATCATCTTGTTCCCCTCATGAGACCGGAGCTCAGGGCTGCCTGCAGCTGTAACTTCTTCTTCTTCTTGTCTATGTGTAGACCTGATGACAGAAATGATGGACCTGAGCAGTGATGTTGGAGGACCAGGACTCCCCCTACTGGACTACAGGACGTATGCAGAGAGAGTTTTCTTCCCCGGCCAGCATGTGGTGCCACTGAGCCGCCAGCTGGACCTGCCAGAGTCCAGGAGGCAGACTGTGGAGCAGGGTCTCCAGCAGCTCAACAACCTGCTCAACAACAGACTCTTCCTCACCAGGGTGGGTTATGGGGGACAGGACGAGGGTCATGTGATGCTGCTGTAACCTGGTCTCAGATCAGGAGAGACCTGGACCTGCAGGTGATGCTTTGTTCTGTCTCTGTCTTTCAGTTCATCCACACCCTGGAGGCCCAGCAGGGTTTCTCTCAGAGAGACCGGGGTTACGTTGCCAGTCTGCTCACCATGGCCTTGCACGATAAACTGGAGTATTTCACCGAGGTCATGAAGAGTCTGCTGCAGGACCTGGTGCAGCAGTATGTTGCCAAGAACCCCAAACTCATGCTACGCCGGTGCGTAAAACAAACACACCTTCATCTATCAACTGCAAACAATTTTAAACTTCCGTATAGGTGTTTTCTTGTGTTATAAACCTGCTAATTTACCAAAGAATACCACAAGGTTTTAGATCCGCTACCTTCCAGACAGTCTCGCATCATTTCACTACAGAATGAAAATCAGCTTGAAGGGACTTGAAACTCACTGCAGGTAGTGAAGCCTTCACCAAGAACAGTGAGGTTTAACTAAAACCAGATACCATTGGAAACATTTTGTAGGCTTCAAACACGTCAGCGAAGCTCCCCAGTCATTCAGGTCAAAGTATATCTCCAAGTCCTAAATCAAAGGGAGCCGGGCCTTTTGTAGATTCGGGATTCTACAGCAAGTGCAGTTGCCTAAGACTTAGCCTGTCAAGGTGGGGTTTAAAACATAAGGTGCTGTGCTATTGGAAAAGCTGCACAAGCAGATGTGATGGTAGCATTCCTTAGTTGTCCATCAATCCATCTACGTTCTGTGACTTATCTGACTCTGGGTCCTGGTCCACATCACTCATCATTCTCGCCTTCTGATAAGAACTTAGTTAGTCTGGACAAATCCCTGCCTCCCCCATTCCTTCTTTAGCTTAAGGCTTCTTGCACTGCAGGTTCTTAGTTTAGCACCATTACAGGCACCGACAACTGTCGAAGTAGCCTTTGGCAATGGTGGCTCTGAGGACTGAGATTCCATGTTCCCATAAGAGCAGCCCCACGTCAGGGCCCTCAGGTACAGATCCTGGTGTGTTCTGGTACAGGAGCACCGCAGTTGAGCTGACATTGGTCCATAAATGGTTACCAGATGTGGCGGATGAGGCCAGTTTAGGGTCGATGTTCGCTCCTGGAATCTGACCATCTGATTCTTCTGATCCAAGGTTTTTAGGAGTTGATGTGTTGTTGGTCATTTGATTTGGTCCTTAATTCATCCTGACTCTCAGCTGGAAGGAGCTGCTCTTCAAACATGTGACTGATCTGTCTGTCTGTGTGCCGGTCTGTCTGTCTGACTGACTGTCTGTCTGTCTATGTTTCAGGACAGAGACAGTTGTAGAAAAGATGTTGACCAACTGGATGTCGATCTGCCTCTACTCCTTCCTTAAGGTAAATGCGCGTCAGTCTCTCTGTCTGTAAAAACCTGTCTCTGTCCCTGGCTGTCTCATTCTGACCTGTCTGTCTGTCTGTCTGTCTGTCTGTCTGTCAGGAGGTGGCGGGGGAGCCTCTCTACATGCTCTACAGAGCCATTAAGTATCAGGTGGATAAAGGGCCAGTCGACGTTGTGACGGGAAAAGCCAAACGAACGCTTAACGACAGCCACCTGCTGCGAGAGGACATCGACTACTGCGCTATGGTAACCACGGCAACACACACAGACTTTTGCACACCTGGACACGTTATAATGGACAACCGGGGTTCCTGATATTCTGTACACAAACAATGGACGAGTTGGACAAGTCATGGTGTTCTTTTACTATTTTTACTATTTTCGTCTGTACGTGGACACCTGTGAGTCTGACCTTTCTGTACCTGTCTCTCTCTCTCTCTGTACCTGTCTGTGTCTCTCAGACTCTGACAGTGTTGGTGAAGAATGGAGTCGAGGTTCAACCTTGTCCTGTTAAAGTGCTCGACACTGACACCATCACACAGGTAGGTAACTGTCTGTCTGTCTCTCTGTCTATCTGTTTGCCCGCCCACCCGCCTGTCTGTCTGCCTGCATGCCTGTCTGTCTGCCTGTCTGTCTCTCACCTGTCTTTCTGTGTGCAGGTGAAGGATAAGATCTTGGATCAGGTCTACAGAGGAGCTCCGTTCTCTCAGAGACCAGCAGCAGACAGTCTTGACCTGGGTACAAACACACACCTACCTGTGTCACTTGTCTGGTTTGATTGACAGCTCATACTGACCTTTGTTTCTGTGTTTGATTGACAGAGTGGCGTTCAGGTCAGGCGGGTCACCTGACCCTCTCAGATGATGATGTCACAGCGGTGGTTCAAGGTCGCTGGAAACGACTCAACACTCTGCAGCACTACAAGGTAATAACAACCGACCAATCACATGTTTAGATTCTCTTCTTCTACACCTTGTCTTCATCATGTTCTCCTCATCTTGTCTCCTCGTTTATGTCCCACCAGTTAAATATCAAACTCTCCTCTCGCATTCTTCAGGTTCCAGACGGAGCGACAGTCGCTCTGATTCCTCGTTCTCAGAGTTCAGGTGGAGTTGGAGTCAACCAGGTCTTCCAGACCGGAGAGAGTAAGAACACAACACATCTAAACAATATAGAATGCATAGAACATGTGGATCATCTACAACCCACAAAAAACAAACAGAACCAGACATAACAACATAGAACATACAGAATACCTATAACTTTGAGCTAACACAAATAAAAATCTGAAACTGAGAACCAACACATAGAGAACCATTAAGAACACAACCATGTATAACCTCTAAAACTGATCAGCAACAAAGAACTATATAGAAAATCTTAAACAAAAATAACAATATTGAACATGTAGAACACCACAAAACCAGTAGAACAGAAAGAGAACATCTGGAACCCTAAATCAACACATAAGGAACCATATCAAACATCCAGACAATGTAGAATGTCTATAATATTGTGAACACTTGAAGCAAAAAAGAACATGTAAAACCTAGAAAGAACACAGAAATCTGTCTAGAATGTCTACATCCGTGACCCAACACAAAGAAGACCATTTAGAACCTGGATCAAACTCGACGCAAGAACCATCTAGGACATCTTGAACCCAACATAAAGAGAACCAGGTAGAATATCACCCCAACTTAACCCCAATACAGGAGCTTCTCACTTTACATCTACGGACAATTCTGTGGAAATAATAAACTATGCAGATGACACAACCATTGTAGGCCTCATCTCCAACACTGATGAAACCCAATACCGCATTAAGGCGAACAAAACTGTCACTTGCTAAGCAAACAATGACCTCCTGGGAACCAGATGAATCTGCGAGCCATTGTTTTACTTGCTCTGGCAGATACATCTGGCCCCTCTACAATTCAGACAGATTTCCTCCATAACTGGAAGGGTGCGAGCCAATAACAACCATTTATCTAATATTAATATCTAAGAGAAGAACAAACAACTGCACTTAAACTTTATGTTGATCAGAAATATGTGTTTGCCGAACTTCTGACAGGATGACTCTGATTGGTTGTCTCCTCCTGTGGATAACGCCCCTTGGAAATCAAAAATGAACTGAGAGGTTCCAGACTAATACGCATTTGCGAATTAATCTGGCGACGCCAGGCTAGATTAATACAGCCAAAATCCGGGATTTCATTATTGACTTCTGAAGCATGCCGACCCCAAAATACCCTTACAAATAAATGGAAACCCCGTCACCATTACTGACTCTTTTAAATTCCTAGGAAAATACATTGGCAATAACCTGAAATGGAAAACTAACACTGAACACATTGCAAAAGCTCAACAATAACTTTACTTCCTTAGACAGCTTCAAAAATACTGGATCATGCATCCACTTCTCATTCTGTTCTACTACATTGTCGATCATGTGTCTTCCATCTACAACCCAGAATCAGCACAAGGAGAACTATCTAGCACATCTAGAATCCAGAACAAACTGAACATTGAAACCCTCTGTAATGTTTTTAATATCTATAATCTATGTATAACCCAGAATCAATGTAAGGACAAACATGTAGCACATTTAGAGCCCAGAGGAACACAAACTGAATCTTCTCGAACATGTACAACACCGAGACCCTCACGCCCGATGCAAAGGAACATCTGGAACAGAACAAACACAAAGAGAACCATCTAGAACCACCACCTCTGTATTTTTTTCAGACACGAGTTTTCCTCTCTTTGAAATGAATCCTCCCAATGTCTTCTTATTGGTTGTCCTGGTGACTGACAGTCTGTGTGTCATTGCTGTAGAAACACCGATGCTGGAGGGCGAGGAAGAGGAGGGTCTGCGTCTTTGGCACCTGGTGAAGAGCAGCGAAGATCCTGAAATCCCAAAACACAGAAAGAGCAGCATGAGGGAGAGGGAGAGAGCCAAGGCCATACCTGAGATTTACCTGACCAGACTGTTGTCCATGAAGGTAACACAGACACACACCTGAGATTTACCTAACCAGACGGCAGTCATTGACGGTAACACACACACACCTGAGATTTATCTCCTTCTACATGTCTGTCTTTCTGTAGGGTACGTTGCAGAAGTTTGTGGACGACGTCTTTGTGGCGATCCTCAGTACAAAGCGTCCTCCTCCAATCGCTGTCAGATTCTTCTTCGATTTCCTGGACGACATGGCAGAGAAACACGGCATCGACGACCCAGAGACCGTCCACATCTGGAAGACCAACAGGTGAGAAACACACCTTGGATACCTGTCTGTCTCTCTGATCTCTGTCTCTCTGACCTGTCTGTCTCTCTCCAGTCTCCCTCTCAGGTTCTGGGTGAACATCCTGAAGAATCCTCAGTTTGTTTTGGACGTTCAGGTAACTGACAGCATCGATGCCGTCCTGTCTGTCATCGCTCAGACCTTCATCGACTCCTGCACAACCTCCGAGCACAAAGTGGGACGGGTACGACCTGTCTGTCTGCCTGTCTGTCTGTCTGCCTGTCTGTCTGTCTGTCAGTATGTTTACTATGACAGTACCTGGCTGTTGACATATTAACTCTGTGTGGTTTAGTCATGTGACCTTATGATAACTTTCTGTCCAATCAGGACTCTCCTGTAAACAAACTTCTGTACGCCAGAGAGATCCCCCGATACAAACAGCTGGTGGAGAGGTGAGACAGTTTCCTGTTACTACCAGTGTCTTAGTTCAACCACCAAAAGGACTCTAATGCTGTTACCATAAAAACTCACTGCCGTACAGTTACCATAGAAACTCCGGCTCACTGCTGTACAGTTACCATAGAAGCTCACTTCAGACTCAAACTTTACTTACGCTGTCAATAAGGAGAGACTTGTCGTTTATTTTGTGAATGTGTGTGTGTAGGTATTACAGTGATATCCACAGTGCTGCGTCAGGCTGTTATCAGGAGATGAACTCCACTCTGACTGAACTGTCCGGGGTTAGTAACACAAACTGAACTACAGATAATAATCTGAAACAAGTGTATCTACTGACAGTAACATTACCTTAATGCTGTCTGTCTGTCTGCAGAGTTTTGCCTCAGAGATGAACAGTCTTGTTGCTCTTCATGAACTCTACAAGTACATCAACAAATATTATGACCAGGTAACACACACCCACACACACACAGTTTGATGTCATTGTATTGACCTCATGCAGCTAAGTTTTCATTTGTTTCATGTCCTGTTTGGTCTCTTAACTGCTGCTATAGTAAATATAATCTGCAGTCTCAGTCCTGATTGGTTCACACATCCTGCCATTCATTTCTCAAAGTTAGGGACACATGTCCACATTTATGAGGAAGTCATGTGACCTGACAACAACACATCCACCTCTCTCTCTCTGCACCTGTCTCTCTCTTGCTCACCTGTCACACTCACCTGTCTCTCTCTTGCTCACCTGTCACACTCACCTGTCCCTCTTTGCACCTGTCTCGCTCACCTGTCTCTCTCTGTATCCACCTGTCTCTCTCTTGCTCACCTGCCTCACTCACCTGTCTCTGTCACATGTCTCTCTCTGTATCCACCTTTCTCTCTCTGCACCTTTCTCTCTCACCTGTCTCTCTCTTGCCCACCTGTCTGTCAGATCATCATGTCTCTGGAGGAAGACAGTTCAGGTCAGAAGATGCAGTTGGCCTATCGGCTGCAGCAGGTCGCTGCCCTGGTGGAGAACAAGGTCACTGACCTCTGATGACCTCTGGCTCAATCAACCCTTCTACAGGAAGTAATGACCTCTGACCCTGTGACCCTGAAGACACTCGAAGGCCCTGCTTAGGAAGAGGAGGATGAAGAAGCTTCCTGTTAACACTGTCTTCCTGCTGTGTGTGTGTGTGTGTGTGTGTGTGTGTTGGGGAGAAGGTTTTTAAAGTCAGACTCAGGAGGTTCCAGTTCTTTAGGATCCTTTACTCCCCAGCAGCAGTCAGACCTAAATCCAAACTTGAACCAAACCTGAACCCGGCGTTAGACAAACCTGACACCAGAAACGACAATCTAACCAATCAGATCAGGGAACATCATCGTCAACTGCTGCCTTGCACTACATTCCCCAGAGTTTCCTGCTGTTCTACTGTCTGTGTGGAGTCAGAAAGCACAATTTTAATAGTTTATATTCTAATCACATGTATTGATTATTGACCTGCTGATCAAAGACATGCTGGAAGTTTTTTATTGACACTATTGCGAACAATATTTTTACTACTGAAACCAGCAGAACTCTGCATGTCAGGGGTTTTAAAAATCCCTAAATTTAGTGAAGTGGAAGTTTTACTGAATCCAATAATCAGGGAGTGTTTTTTAAATCACATTTTCAGTGTGATTCCAGTTTCTGCTTCTTTCTTAATAACATAAGCTGAAGCTCAAACTAAATCTTTTACCTGGAGCGCTTCAGGTAAACTCAACTCTTGAAAACCTCAGGACCCGACTTGCACTAGTTACCAGTCTTTCAATTCTTCCTCAGTTCCAGGTCAGAGAGACTCATCAGGGTTCTCAGTTAAATTTATTGGACCTGACAAGATCCGACAAGTGCTGTTTTTTATTTCTCAGCCAATCAGCACACAGCAGATTAAGGAGGATGAATGTGATGCTTGTTCCTGTTGCAACCGCTGCCATCATGCTCGAGGTTACCTCGGTCTTCTGACCTGACGATGGCAATGAAAGTGTCTTTCAAAGATGAAAATGAAGCCATTGTTACAATTGTACAAGAAAGGATCTTAAAATGGTGTTTGAATTGTACCCTCTGCAGAAGAGGTCTTCAAACTAGAATCACACTGAAAATAAAGTTTAACTGAAACATTTAAGTTGAACCTGTGGAATGAACAAAGCTGATCGATGATAGAAACAATCGGAAATCTTGAATTTAAACTTTGTGTGTGTGTTTGTGTATGTGTTAGCTAGTTACTAACTTATTATGTGTACATACTGTAAGTCCTATTTATACTTATTTATCTCAGCTGTGCCTTCACTCTTGCAGCTAGGTGGCGCTGTCTGTTCTGATAGCAGCCTTATTGATCATGTGTCCCAGTGCATCATGGGAAGATAAATTAATGTTGATGTTATTGAACCAGAGAGGGAAAACAACAGCGATGTACACAAACCCTCATGAACAGATTCCCGGGATTACACAGCCTGATATATGCTATAAACAACTAGCACAACAAACACAAGCTCACTCGCCTACTCAACTGATTTTAGTTTTTTTTTTTTTTTTTTTAGTTTTGTAAAGGGCTGTTTCCAAGTTAAAGTTGAAAGTGTTTTATTGTTGTTGCTGTTTGTAGCTACTCTGATATTGCTGGTTACAAACAGCTTCAAATGTTGTTGACACGTCGTACAAATGTGCAGGCTAATAGCCTTGAACAACGACGGCTACAAATAGATATGTTATAAACACCATAACATTATGTTTTTGTTGCTGGTATAAGATATATAACATCTTGTGTGTTAGTAGCTCTCTGTGGTTAGTATATCGTCTAACAACAAGCAGTACAAGTATGATCTTTGTTTAACCTCATATAACCAGTGTTATGTTAACTAAAAACAGTTATTGTTGTTTTCAGGAGTTCAGGCGTCTCGATCTCAGATGTTGTGAGATCGAGACGCCACCAGTGTTTGTCATGATGCTGATTTTAGTTAGCTGATGCTACAATAGCAACAAACCATTGTCTACCAACAGCTAGCATACCCTTTACTGTTACATTACATTCTTATCCAGGCTGAATCCAAATATCTGAACCACTTCACCACAAGGACTCCAGATTTTGGAGGTTTGGATTCAGTCTGGAGATTATCAGGTGTGTCTCCATGGTAACAGTTAATTGTTTTAGCTGTTGGTGTGCTTTAACTGTGTGGACATTTAGCTGGTGTGGACGACTCCATCAGAGTCTTATTTGGTCTTCATGTGCAACTCTGCTGTCAACCACAGAGTAGGACAAGACGCTTCCTTGACTCTCGTGACAGGACGCTTCCTTGACTCTACTGACAGGACGCTTCCTTGACTCTCGTGACAGGACGCTTCCTGGACTCTACTGACAGGACGCTTCCTTGACTCTCGTGACAGGACGCTTCCTTGACTCTCGTGACAGGACGCTTCCTGGACTCTACTGACAGGACGCTTCCTGGACTCTACTGACAGGACGCTTCCTTGACTCTACTGACAGGACGCTTCCTGGACTCTACTGACAGGACGCTTCCTGGACTCTACTGACAGGACGCTTCCTTGACTCTACTGACAGGACGCTTCCTGGACTCTACTGACAGGACGCTTCCTGGACTCTACTGACCAGATGCTTCCTGGACTTGTGCTGTATGTTTTTCAGTGTAAATGGACTCCAACTGAGCCCTTCAGGCAATAAATAAACAGACTCTTGACTGTCAGCGGTCATTTCTACTGCTGAACTGGAACTTTGTTATAAACTGAGATGTTTGTTGAATGATCTTCCTGCTGACTGATTGCAGCTTCTGTACTTTTCTTGCTCTTCTTCTTCCTCTTATATTTCTGATGATTATCGCTGTTTAATCTGAACGTCTCTCCTGTGTTTTTGCCTTGCGTGTTTTTTGAGCCTGTGTTTGACCTGTAGTTGTAGTTCTCTGATCAGATTAGACTTCTGCATGCGTGTGATGATGATGACGAAGATTTATGGTGCTTCTTTGAGCTACTTTTTTTTTTAAAGAAAGGCAAGAGGCGGGGCTTAAACTCTGCCGTGTCACTGATGATGTATGTAAATGGGGGATGAACGTTACCGTTTGACCTTTGACCTCTTGATCGCTGTACAGTTTTCTAATCTTCTGGGACATGATGAAACAGATCCTCAGCTCTGATTGGTCGAGCTCTGTTTGTTACTGAAGCGTTTTTTTCTACAAAAGGGAATAAAAGTTTTAAAGGGTTTGTTTAAAATAAATCCAGGATCAGTTGTAATGAAGCACAGACTGCTTTCCTACTGACTGTGTACAGTTTGCTAACAGTGTGTAAATGTGCCTGTAAATACCTGCCCGAGGATGATGATGATGACGATGAAGACGAGCCAGTCTGCAATAGAAATGTGTTTTTATTGTTGTTGAGGCAGGAGGCCAAACACAATTTGTATCATGTAAAAATAAAGTTATAATTTTAACAGTTATTTGTGTGTATTGTCGATATGATACCCAAGTTTCAGTACTGATACCAAAACAATACTTTTGATACCTTACGTAAATATGACAGCCTTTCTACAATGTAGACAAGTCTGTGATCCACCTGGGGAGTCAGAGACATGTTTCCCAGCTTCACATGCTTGCTCCTGTCAGACAGGAAGTCTGTGATCCACCTGCAGGTGGAAATCAACAGCGTTACGGAGGTAAAAATCTGTTTCTATGAGCACTGTGTGACGAGACTCACTGTCCCACAGAGGACGTCAGCTGAGTTGGCGGTCCTTCACTGTAACCCAGGACACAGCCGTGTTCACACTGCTGACAGAATCTCTGAATGTGGTCTGAGCCATTGGATCTCAGTCGACCTCTCTGTACTGAGAGCGGTCCACTTGTTATTGGATCACCCAGGACGAATGTTAATCAACAAATCAATCTGTACATTTTCACCTATATATTACAGTTCCACTTAAAATGATAATTTATTATCTGCAAAAAACGTATTTATTATCTGTATATTGGTACTTACTACTTATTTCTACTTTCTACTACTTCTGGTTGGATGCTAAACTGCATTTTGTTGCTCTGTACTTGTACATGTGTAATGACAAAGTTGAATCTAATCTAATCTAATGCAGGTCTGAACAGGGCCTTTGGCTGAGAACTGGTGTTGGATATTCTCAGTGTTTAGCTTTAGCTGAACCTGTACTTTGCCTCTTTAAACCTGACGTCTCCACTCCTGAACCAGGGTTTGTCCTTGTTGTAACTCACCCTGGTGCGTGATGGTAAACACAACTGTCCTCACAGTCCAAGCCTCACTGGTCCACTGCTCTGATGTCCTCACACAGGTTTACAGAGTTTTAATTCTACCCCCCGGGCCACGTGCCCTCTGCTCTCCCAGGGGCCTCCAGTGATGTGCGCTTACACAACACCAAAGGCTGAGGGAAGTGGGTTTGTAACGCCCCCCCTCAAGATGTCTGAGGTCCGCCACTGGTCCCAGTTTGGATCTCAGCGTGGCCGGTCAGTGCGCATGCGCAGAGCCCGGTGTCCGGTGTCAGCAGCTGTTGAGACCATGAACGGTAGGACCGGAGCAGAGAAACGCACCTAGAATAGGCGAGTAGACCCTGTACGGAGCCTGTACTGACCCGGTACTGACCCGGTAAGACCCGGTACTGACCCGGTAAGACCCGGTACTGACCCGGTAAGACCCGGTACTGACTGGAGATCCGCTGTTCTGCAGCTGGAGCTAACGGAGCTAGCAGGCTAACTGACAGCAGACCGTCAGCTGTTCTCTAACCGGCTAACGGGGCTAACGGACTAACGGACAGGCCCCTGGCCCGTTCTGACCCGTTCTGACCCGGGTTATTGTCTTGACGATCTGAACCACCTCCAGTCGGACTTTGTCCGGGTTTCACCGCCGGTTTCTGGTGAAGTTCAGCCAGTTTCTGGAGGCTAACGTGCTAAGTGTCAGAGACCGGGAGCCAGGATAGACCGCTCTGACCCGGTTCGGTTCGAGGACCGGGAGCCAGGATGCTGATAGGTAAAGTAGTCCTGACCCGGGTCGGTGTTATCTAACGGTACCAGCCCGTGACTGCTGCTGCTGTCACAGACACACAGATTCAGCCAGACTCCATTCAGAAAATCTGGTATTTAATCATTATTGGCCTCCCAGCAGACGATTCCTACCTGAATAATGAACTTGGGTTGTTTTTCCCCATTAAACAAATGTCTGCTGGTAAATCCGGCACACAAGTGATCCTCCAGGTGGCTTTTGATTAACTGCCATGTGAAATTCCATAATTGGTTGTTGCTGGTGATCTGTGGCTTGTATTAAAGGAATTAAAGGATGATTTCAGTCATCCTGGAAGGGAGATTATTGTTTGAATGGTTGTGTGTATATCCCAGTATGGAGGAGTTTTATGAGTAGTGTTTGTATGAATGTTTTACTGATGTGTTATTGTGTTCATTGTATTTAGTTCATATGTCTGATAGTGTGTATGGTTGATATTTTTTATTGCCTGATGAATCTATGGTCTGAAATGAAGTAACTTGAATTTCTTCTGCATCTATGATAATGCTACGTGAGATGAATGCAGATGGTGTAAAGTATGAATGCCAAAGTAAAGAGTGACTCCTCATACTTCTGTAGATGGACTATTAGTCACGTTCCTGGAGTTATGGGCTTGCTAATAAAGAACAAATCCCTAAATGCTCACAATGTTAAATGGAGTTTGGTGTGTGATTGAACCGAGCTGTTGGAGGAGCTGGAATGAGACTCTGTTGTTCCTCCTCAGCAGCTGTCGGTGCAGGAACCGGAAACGCTGCCGCCACTGGCAAGAAACACCGGCGGAGAGGCAAGAAGCACCGGAGAGTCCGAACAGACGAGAACCGGTAAAAAACACACTGAAGACCGCCCTACAGACACACACACACACACTCAGAAGATAAACTTAGATGTGTGTGGGCTGAGTTTCATTCCAAAAAAAATCTCTTACTCTGTCTTCCTGTCTCTCTGTCCATCTCTCTGCTTGGTTGCCTACCTGTCTTCCTTTCTGCCTGCCTGCCTGTCTCTCCTGTCATATGAAAAACATTAATTTATCCAGGAGTTGGGCTACGAATGTACGCTGATGACATTGTTTTATTAGTGGCTGCAGGAGCATGGCCACAATCTTTAAACGCTATTCCTTCATACTCTGGACTTCTGTGTCCTGTGGGGAGTTTTCCTCTTTTGAAATATTTAGTGTTAACAAGCGTCAGACTAATTTATTCCTCTTAGTTTACCGCCCTCCTAAACATAATGTTGTTTTACCTCTGAATTCCCAGCCAACCTTTCCCTGACCGAGTCTGTATTATTGGTGATTATTCATATATGTTGTTAACAATAGCAGGCAGCCTCACAATTCACTTATCGCAGAATAAGATCTGATGTTTCATCTGTCAGTAGCTTTACATCAGTGTGTTTGTCTGCACTCAATGATACGGTTAATATAAGCACATGAAGTCATCTGCTGGCTGCTTGGATGTGGTCCCAGCCTGACTCCTAAAGGAGACTGTGCCTACTGTTGGTCCGTTCATTTTATCTCTTGTAAACAGCTCTTTGTCTATTCGCCTATTTTAACTGCTTTAGTTAAACATCTCCTTAAAAAACCCAGTGTAGATCCATCCACTCTGAATAACTACAGACCTCTCAGTCTCAAAACGTTCATTTCCATGCAAGATCCTAGAAAAAGCACATTTGACAGATAATAGTTTATCTTTCGACCTCTTCTGTTGCTGAAGATGCTGGTGAGTGCTCCATCTTAGTTCTTTTGGATCTCAGCACTGCCTTCGACACAGTTGACCACAACATACTCATTGACAGACTACTAGGTATCACTGATGTGGCCTTAAAATATTTCAGGTCAAGTCAGTTTTATTTTTATAGCACCAAATCATAACAAACGTTATCTCAAGACAATTTTCAGTGAACGACTCTATTTAGAGACCCAACAGTTCCACCATGAGCAGCACGTGACAGTGGAAGGAAAAACTCCCTTTAACAGGTAGAAACCTGGAGCAGAACCAGGCTCTGGGTTAAAATGTTGTGTCTGTGTTTGTCAGTCAGAAAGCTTCCATCCACAGACACTTTCAAAGGGACGATTAAATAACGAGAGACAGTACAGGATTTTAGGTATCTTGGAACTGTTTGAGACTCTCAGCTCAGGTTTGAAAGATACATAAAAAGCTTGGTAGAACTGTTCTTCAAACCTTTAGCCAAATCAGATGCTGCTTACGTAACGTGTAATATACAGCTCTGACATTCAACCCTACTGCATAACTTCAGCCTCCGCCATGAAACCACTCACCCCCCTTTACAACAAGGCTGCTGTCAAAGTTCTGTACAGAAATCTCTAAGCTTTCATCATTGTAATATCCTGAAGAAGTCTTTAATCTTTGATAACTTCATTCATTATTCCAACCTCAGACTTACATGTAAGTGCCTCCATCCAGCCTTTACTGCTGCTTTCTCCTGTAACCAACCCGCAGGTTTGGATATTCACATGTTTTCCTGGTTGAAACCTGGTCAGAAATGTAGTCATGACACCAACTAGTCTTATATAAGCACCCCCTCTCCTCTCCTCCTCTTCTCCCCTCCTCTCCCTCCCCTCTCCTCCTCCTCTTCTCCTCGACTCCCCTCCTCTCATTCTCCTCTCCTCCTTTTCTCCCCTCCTCTCCCTCTCCTCTCCTCTCCTCTCCTCTCCTCTCCTCTCCTCCTCCTCTTCTCCTCTTCTCCTCTCCTCCCCTCCTCCTCTCCTCCTCCCTCCCCTCCTTTCATTCTCCTCTCCTTCTTTTCTCCCCTCCTTACTCTCCTCCCTCCCCTCCTCCTCTCCTCTCCTTGGACATTATAACATGTCATACAGCTGTGGAGCAGCAGCAGGATGTGTATAACAGCGTCCTGCTGACAGAAACAGGTTTGGTGCTCGGCCGGAGAAACTCTGCTCCAATAATAGACCAGAGACTGAATCATGATCCCGCACACACACACACACTAACACACTAACACACACACACACACACACACACACACACACTAACACACACACTAACACACACTAACACACACACTAACACACTAACACACACACACACACACACTAACACACTAACACACACACACACACACACACACACACACACACACTAACACACTAACACACACACACACACACACTAACACACTAACACACACACACACACACACACTAACACACACACTAACACACACACACACACTAACACACACACTAACACACACACACACACACAGTAACACACACACACACTAACACACACACACACAGTAACACACACACACACACTAACACACACACACACACACACACACACACACACACACACACACTAACACACACACACACACACACACACACTAACACACACACTAACACACACACACACACACACTAACACACACACTAACACACACACACACACTAACACACACACTAACACGCTAACACACACACACACTAACACACACACTAACACGCACACACACACACACACACACTAACACACACACTAACACACTAACACACACACACACAGTAACACACACACACTAACACACTAACTAACACACTAACACACACACACTAACAAACACACACACACTAACACACACACTAACACACACACACACAGTAACACTAACACACTAACACATACACTAACACACACACACTAACAAACACACACACTAACACACACACTAACACACACACACACACTAACACACACACACACACTAACACACACACACACACTAACACACACACTAACACACACACACAGTAACACACACACACAAACACACTAACACACACACTAACACACACACACACTAACACACACACACACATACAGTAACACACACAAACACACACACACAGTAACACGCACACACACTAACACACACACTAACACACACATACTAACATACACAGTAACACACACACACTAACACACAGACACACACACACTAACACACACACACTCACTCTAACACACACATTAACACACACACACAGACACACAAACACACTCTAACACACACATACACACAGACACACAAACACACACACTCTAACACAGACAGACAAACACACACACACTCACTCTAACACACACACACTAACACACACACTCACTCTAACACACACATTAACACACACACACAGACACACAAACACACTCTAACACACACATACACACAGACACACAAACACACTCTAACAAACACACACACACACTCTAACACACACACACACAGACACACAAACACACACACTATCACACACACTAACACACACTCTAACACTTACACACACACTCTAACACAGACAGACAAACACACTCTAACTAACACACACACAGACACACACACACACTAACACACACACACACACTCTAACACACACACACACACACAGACACACAAACACACTTTAACACACACAGACACACAAACACACTCTAACTAACACACACACAGACACACACACACACTAACACACAGACACACACACTAACACACACACACACTCTAACACACACACATACACACAGACACACAAACACACTCTAACAAACACACACAGACACACAGACACACACACTAACACACAGTCTATTTCAGTGCAGCTCAGGCAGACCTCAACAATGTCAATGACTCAGTGGTGTCATGGAGAGCAGCTGTGTGTGTGTGTGTGTGTGTGTGTGTGTGTGTGTGTGTGAGTGTGAGTGTGTGTGAGAGAGAGAGGTTTTGTGTGTTTCTGTGTGTGTGTGTGTGTGCATTGCTGGATGAAGTTGCACAAAAGTGGAGCCAGATTCCACTTTTTGCCGGACGAGATTTAGTTTCTGGAGCCTCTGAGTCAGACCCCACGGTGATGTCACGGTGACCCCACGGTGATGTCACGGTGACCCCACGGCACCGTGACATCACCGTGGGGTCACCGTGACATCACGGTGACGTCACAGAGGTCTGATGAAGGAGGAGACTGGTAGCTCGTACTCGAATAGAACCAGTTCGTACGTCATGTTGTCCGACCTCGTCTGAAATCAAATGTTTTATTGTGGATATGCTTGGAGTGACGCAGACCCTTTTTGGAATTAAAGAAGTGAAAGCAACAGCTGATTTTATACAGTTAAAATGTGGAGACAACTTGTCACTGAAGACATTTATAGTGTTGACCTCAGTTGTAGACATGAAAAGTGACAGAAATGGTTGTGTAAAGAATGAAAAAAGAACATTCAAACCCAGGCTTCTTTCTCACCTCCACACAGCTGGCCAATCACTGAGTGAGGTGGGTTTGGTGTCAGATTATCTGTTTCATCTTCCTGTGGATCCCTGGTGTATAACTTTATTTTCCTCTGTTACAGGCCTGATGACCTCTGTGACCTTCAGAGTCTTAATGCCAACAGCAGCCTCCCCCCAACATCGTCGCAGAGTATCTCCCAAACCACCACATCACCAGGAAATACGCTAACATGTACCGAAGAGCTCCATGAATCCACTACAGCACCCCGACAAAACCCCCCACACAGCAACACGTTACCCACCAAGACCACCCTGCTGGCCCCCCAGAGTATCCCCCGAAGCCCCTCACCACCTCGCCAGAACACCCTCAATTGCACACCTCCTGAGAGTACCCTACAGACCACCCCGCCGCCCCCTCTACACACACCCCTGACAGCACCAGTGACTCCTCAGATTTTCAGCCAATCACCTCCTGCCACATCTCATAATCCCACCCACAGTCCCAGCCAATCACCGCCAAATGTTACTCGAAATATTACCCAGAATTCCTCCAGGTGGCCTCATCGAACTCTTCAAAATGTCTCTCAAAGTCTTTCTGACAGCCAATTAGATCTGTTTAAATCACCTCCAACCTTCCCACACAATATTTCCCACAATGCCTCTGAATTGCTATCAGTTTCTGCCCAGCATCCTGCCAAAGCTCCTGCCAGCCCTCCATTAAGCCCCTCCCACTGTGACCCCTTCCTGCTGAGCTCGGTGACCTTCACCTCCAGTGTCTCCTCCAGCCTCTACTCCCCCGTCTGCTCCTCCTCTGCCTCCTTCCTGGGCTCCCTCGACTCTCTGCCCCCCTCCATTGGTCTGCTTCCCACGATGTCGTCAACCACCCCTCAACTAATCACGCCTCCTCCGACTCTGACTCCGCCCCCTCGTGAGTTAACCCCGCCCCCTGTACAACTGCTGGGCTCTGATGATGAAGAGCAGGAAGACCCGTCAGACTACTGCAAAGGTGAGAGTTCATTTCCCGATTCATCCAAGAATAGGGAGGGTAAATTGATTGATTAACATTAATGATGATAAATATGTTCTGAGCCAAAAAGGAGTGAATCGTTTGCACGGAACTACCACAACTTCATAACATTCACACCACTCGCTGCAAAAGAAAACATCATAAAGGACACCAGCCACCCTGCTCATGTAATGTTCTCACTCGTTCCTCTAAAAAACTCAGTCAGGCTGCTGAACTGCTGATGCACCCGTACACGCCTCACATTGTTGTTGTCGTGTATGATGTACTGTGTTTTGTCTGTAGTCTCTTTTCTTGGTGGTTTTTGGGGATGGTGTGTCCTTGTGTTAAGGCAAAGAGAGGCAGTGAGCGCAAGCATTTCATTGTATTTTCAATACACATGACAATAAAGGTGAGCTCCTGATCATGTGTACCGTGCCTTCAACTGGCTCAATTATTATACACAATTATTATATTATACATTATACACAAGTTTTTTGTAACTTGTAGAGTAAAGCTTTTGTAAAAGTGCTACTTTCTGTAATGTGTTTCTCCTGTTCTGCCACTTTATGGATATCTGTCATTTCATGACGTTTTAAGGTATCCAACCTGTAGATTGTGGATGACAGTCTCACAAAGCCAGCGTGTGGGCACAGTGTTTTTGACATAGATAACATGTCATGCCCTCCTCATCATGTCTGAGCCAGGTACATTTGTTCAGCCATATGAAGGAAATATTTACAAATTACAATCTAATTTCCAAATACAAAAAAGGATATTAGACATACTAAACACATATAAACATTGAAACAATACTGTAGTATTGCCCACAATCAGGTAAAACCTACCAGCCTTCTATCTCTTCTATTTCCCATTTTTTCAAGTACCGGTTTCACCTTCCCCAGGTGTATTTTACCGAATCAAGATGCATTTCAACCATTTCAGCTTGCCCTACATAAACCTTTACCATTGGGCGATGGGTTATGTCAGAACATTTTGGACGTACTTGGATGCAAAAGAAATAATATTTACCTGATTGAATAGTGAAATATCTAGCCAGGCATTGCCAGACTAATTCGCAAATGTGTATTAGTCTGGAACTTCTCAGTTCATTTTTGATTTCCAAAGGGCGTTATTGACGGTCGAAGACAACCAATCAGTACGTTCTGTCAGAAGTTCGGCAAACATATTTCTTATCAACATAAAGTTTAAGTGCAGTTGTTTGTTCTTCTTGTAGAGAAAATTTACCGTCCAGTCCGTTTAATACTGCTGCTGTAGCCGTCAGGTAAACGTTATGTATCGGCAGGCAGCCATCTTGGATATTTACAAAGATACCTGAGCGGCGCATGTCATTCATTATTAAACCGACATCATACTAGACAAATGCTTGTGAATCGTTAGCCCGATAAATCGGCAGAGAAGTCAGTTTGAATGGGAGAGGGGCCAGACGTATCTCCCAGAGCAAATTAAATATATGCTCCCAGATTCGTCTGGTTCCCAGGCTATGAAATATCAGCAGTTGTAGGAAAAAATAGAAAAATATTTGGAGGAAAATGGCATCTCTTTTCTTCCTCTTTGGCAGTTTTGGCAGAAGTGTTCTCAGATATCACAGTCACTTTCACACAGACTTCAGCACATCAGGGTGAATGCCCTCCACACCTGGGACCACGTGGTTCCTGGTGCGGCCTCAGCGACTGCCTCTTGTGTGGAGGATGTGTCAGTTGGGTTCAGGAGTTCCTCCCATCCATGCTGTGTTTTCTACAGTTTGTTCTGCTCTTTTTGTGTTCCAGGTGGTTACTACCCAGTGAAGATCGGTGATCTCTTTAATGGGAGGTACCATGTCGTCAGAAAATTGGGCTGGGGACATTTTTCTACAGTCTGGCTCTGCTGGGACCTGCAGTATGACACACAATATAAACACCCACGTCTTGTTTATCACATTTTGCACTGATTCTGTTACCGTCCGGTCACTCTAAATCTGTGTCTGTGTTTAGGAAGAAGCGTTTCGTGGCTTTGAAGGTGGTGAAGAGCGCTCCTCATTACACTGAGACGGCTGTGGACGAGATCAAACTGCTCAGATGTGTGAGTCTCATCTTCACACAGAGGTTATATCTGCAGCAGAGACTTGGTACCAGGCCCTGTAACATTTGCTACTGGGCTGCAGGGAAATGCTATGATTTGGATTAAAAAAAAGCTCAATGATGGTTATAAAACTAAATACTATCGATGCAGTTATGACATTGAACTCTGTCTGTACAGCAGTTAAAGCAGGTCTTCAGTACGCAGGTAACCAGTCTGTTTATATACAGGTGAGAGACAGTGACCCCTCTGACCCCTACAGAGAAACCATCGTCCAGCTGATCGACGACTTCAAGATCTCTGGAGTCAACGGAGTCCGTATCCTTCATCATCAACATCATCGTCTGTCTGTCTGTCTGTCTGTCTGTCTGTCTGTCTACCGGTCTTTTCCTCAGCCTCTCTCAGATGTCTGCATGGTTCTGGAGGTTTTGGGTCATCAGCTGTTAAAATGGATAATCAAGTCAAACTACATGGGACTTCCTCTGGTCTGCGTCAAAACCATCATCAAACAGGTAACACACACAAATCCAGACTCGGACTCGCTGACCTCGGCAGTGACTCGGACATGTCCTTAGTGACTTGGACTGTCTGACCTCGGCAGTGACTCGGATGTGTCCTTAGTGACTCGGACGTGTCCACAGTGACTCGGACTCGCTGACCTCGGCAGTGACTTGGACTCGCTGACCTCGGCAGTGACTCAGATGTGTCCTTAGTGACTCAGACGTGTCCACAGTGACTCGGACTTGCTGACCTCGGCAGTGACTCGGATGTGTCCCTAGTGACTCGGACGTGTCCACAGTGACTTGGACTCTCTGTCCTCGGCAGTGACTCGGATGTGTCTTCAGTGACTCGGACTCTCTGACCTCGGCAGTGACTCGGATGTGTCCTCAGTGGCTCAGACATGTCCTCGGTGACTCGGACTTGCTGACCTCGGCAGTGACTCGGATGTGTCCTTAGTGACTCGGACGTGTCCACAGTGACTCGGACTCGCTGACCTCGGCAGTGACTCGGATGTGTCCTCAGTGACACAGACATGTCTTAGTGACTCGGACGTGTCTTCAGTGACTCGGACTCACTGACTTTAGTAGTGACTTGGACTCGCTGACCTCGGCAGTGACTTGGACATGTCGTCGATGACTCAGACTCGCTGACTTCGGCAATGACTCGGCTGTGTTTGCAGGTGCTGCAGGGTCTGGACTACCTCCACACTAAGTGTAAGATCATCCACACTGACATCAAACCAGAGAATATCCTATTGGACGTTGATGAGGTTTACATCAGGAGATTGGCAGCTGAGGCAACTACATGGCAGAGAGCTGGAGCCCCGCCCCCTTCAGGGTCATCAGGTGAGGAGCAAGCCCTGTGATTGGTGAGGAGGACAAGTCAGAAAACAGTGAATACTGGTGTGATATCTAGTGTTGGTTTGTTCTGTGACAGTGTTTCACATTAGACACTAGGTAGTTAAAATCAGTAAAAACTTGTGTGTCAATTCGCTGTTGTCCTACAAAAGTAAGAAACAGGATCTTGATAAAATTATGTTCAAAATTATTAATGTAAACTTTGCAGTAGAGCGGTTAGTTATCGCAATGAGAGGAACTGATCAGGTAATCAATCAAATATGTTGTGCTTGGATTGATCCATAACAAGGTTTTTCTCTTCATCAAATCGAATTCAGTTTGACAGTTTGTGTCTCAGACTGCAGTGTAACTGGGAGCTGTGGTTTCCACTCTGTTCAGGCTACTGGTGTCACGAAACTCCAAATCCACGATTCGATTTTCATTTTTTCACATATTTGCCTTCACACATCATTGATCCCGAACCTGCTTCTCATTTTGATGATTGAAAACTCAGTTCAATCGATTTTGTGACACCCCTAGTTCCTGTCTGTCTGCCTGTCTCTCTGTCTCTCCCTGTCTGCCTGTCTCTCTCTCTGTCTGTCTATCTTCCTTCTTAATTTTCTGTTTCTGATGTTTTCTTCCTGTCTCTCTCTCTCTCTCTCTTTCTCTCCCTGTCTGTCTGCCTCTGTGTGTCTCTTTCTAGTTAGCATGGCTCCCAGGGATCTACAGGTAAGTGTCCAGGTGTGACGCCTGCTGTGTTTTTATTGGTTACCGCCATTTCAGAGGGAGGTATATTTAAACTACAGTGAAAAGCTGCGAGCTGATTGGATAAAACTTGATCCAGATTGTTGAATGTTAAACAGGAAGTGAGGTCAGCGGGTTCAGACACTCTGATGGTAACGTCACTGGTTTGATTCCACACATTAGTTGCATGTCTTATTTACTCTGCTGCTGCTGTCAGGTAAAGACCAAACACACACACACACACACACACACACACACACCTGTGAGCAGGAAGTGTGTGCGCGTGTTCAGTAGTGTGTAGTGTCAGTAACACAGTGTGTGTGTGTGTGTGTGTGTGTGTGTGTGTTGGGCTCCGCAGTCATGTGATGCCTGCCGTGGGGGTTATGCCGTCATCACCTGGTGGTGGAAGTAACAGGGGTGCATGTTTTACATAGCATGAGTGTGACACCGCAGTCATGTGACCTGATCAGTTTTACTGCCGCTGTTACTTTAAAAAGTAATAATTCCCTGAATTTAAATCTGGATGCACAGCAGCAGTGAAAAGACCGATTTGAAGCCGTGGCTCCAGTCTCTTTACCTGCAGCAGCCATCAGTGTTGATAGACAGATATTCATGACGTGTAACCAATCAGATAGTGTTGGGGGGGGGGGGGGGGGGGGGGGACATTGAGCCCAGATGTGCTCTGTGTCCTGCCTTTACAGATGAGGCAGGCCGTCACATTTGGCACATCTGGGACCTACAGTAGGAACGTCCACACGCAACACTAGCTGCTAATTAATATTTTTACCACATTCAGAAAAAACCCATACGTCCAGCTGTGTGTGTGTGTGTGTGTGAGAGAGAACTTTAACAACAATGTCAAAGTCTTGTGTACAAACTTCACTCTGTGTTCTGCTGTCTGTGTGTGTGTGTGTGTGTGTGTGTGTGTGTGTGTGTGTGTAGGACGGTAAACTGTCTAAGAACAAGAAGAAGAAGTTAAAGAGGAAAGCGAAGCGTCAACAGAGACTATTGGATGAGAGACTAATGGATATACAGGTACTGTAATACTGCTATAATACTACAGTATTACTCCTGTAATACTGCTGTAGTTCTCCTGTAATATTGCAGTAATATTAGAGTAGTACTGCCGTTTTAGTAGACTGTTTTGTTTTTAGTAAACATCGTTATTACTACTACTGTAGTACTACAGCAGTAATACTGTGTCACTGCAGATCTTCTCTCCTTCACACTTTCTTTTTTCTCCATGACTTCATAAATATTAAATCCTTCACTAAGTCAACTTTATTTATTATCATTATTTATTATTTTACCACCTAATGTCAACTGGGATTGGCTCCAGCCCAAACAAGATATTAAACTCAAGTAAATATTTTGTAAATGTAGGTCTGGCTTTATATGCGTATATGCATACACAGAGTTTATATCATTTAGATTGAAAGGGAAACATGAAGGTAACGTTTTGTAATTTATAGTATGTTGTGTTTTAGTGAATGGTATATTTGAAGTTTCCCAGTTTACATCTGTATTAAACAGCATTTAAATCAAGTGTCAGGACTGATGGGTGTTCTACTCTTCACTCTGCACAGCTCAGGTAGTGGCTGTAAATATTTAGTAACAAGTAATCTCTACGTAACAACTAGATTGTGGTGTCATACTGTTTTGATCAAGTGATGATAAAACTTTACTTAGTAAACACTGACATTATAACTAGAAGACTGATTAATGTCTTTATACACAACTGCTGCAAATTCTGGATTCTGATTGGCTGGCAGGTGTAGGTTCACTTTTAGTAAGCCGACGTGTTTGTAGTCCTACATGAATGTGTCAGTGTTAATGTTTAGGGATAGGTTATTCATGAAACCACAAACAAAAAAATCACACATTTTCAATTTAAAACCAGATGTTTTCAGGTCATTTTTCTCTATTTTTATTTATTTTTAATTATTCTGTTTTAATTGATTTTATTTACCTGGTCATTGTTTTCAAATGTTCTTTTTTTGTCCTGTGTGTTCAGAGAATGGAGGAGGAGGACGGTGTGATGTTACAACCTGACGACAGAGACAGTAATTGTGAGTGCACACTGTTACTCACGACTACACATGGCTACACAAATTTACATACAGTTACACACTGCTACAACCAGTTACACACAGTTACACGCAGTTACACACTTCTACACACAGTTACACACTGCAACATACTGTTACACGCAGTTACACACAGTTACACACTGCAACATACTATTACACACTGCTACATACTGCTACACACAGTTACACACTTCTGCACACAGTTACACACTGCAACATACTGTTACACACAGTTACACGCTGCAACATACTGTTACACGCAGTTACACACAGTTACACGCAGTTACACACTGCTACATACTGCTACACGCAGTTACACACTTCTACACACAGTTACACACTGCAACATACTGTTACACACAGTTACACACTTCTGCACACAGTTACACACTGCAACATACTGTTACACGCAGTTACACACAGTTACACACTGCAACATACTGTTACACGCAGTTACACACAGTTACCCACTGCTACTATATTGTGACATTTATCAGTATTGCAATATAAAATTACTGTGATGGAATATTTTATCCATATTACTAGTCTAAATATAAAAACTGGTTAAATTAACTATAGATTTCTTCTTCTTCGCTCTCAGGCTCTCTGGTCATCAATGGCAACACTTCCTGCTCCACAGCCAACAGCAAAGCAAGCCCAGAGTCCACTGGCTCCTGGTTGGAGGAGAGGTATAATGGTCACGCCCCCGGACGGTTCTCCAGCCCTGCCTCTGGCCTATCAGGGTTCTCCAGCTCTGTGATGTCAGCAACATCTGAGTCAGCACTTTCTACTCAGTCAGGATACTCGAGTGGACGAGACGGTGAGAAAACACACAGATATACTGTATTCATGATATATAGTGAGTATATTATTCATATATTTTCATCTTAAAAAGTTTTATTGCACCAATACACCACAGTTAATTCTTAGTATGTGAAAACCTACATGGCAATAAACCCAATTCGGATTCTGACATACAAACCATATATATACACACACACACACACACACACACACACACACACACACACACACACACACTTTGCATGGCAGCCTCTGCTTTCGGTGTATGAATGTGTGTGTGAAAGGGTGAATGTTGGTATAGTCATGTGTTGTAAAGCACTTTGAGTTGAAGGTAGACTAGAAAAAAAGCGCTATATAAATGTAGTCCATTTACCATTACTCATAGTATTTTCTCACAAAATATACACATAGTATATACTGTATATATACACAGTGTATATATATATATATATCAGGATATGTGGTGACTCAGCTAAAAGCCTGTAAATAAAGGGGGCGGCCTGGCTCAGGAGGTCGAGCAGTAATCTAGTAATCAGAAGATTCCTGGTTCGATAGTTGGCAGATTGCATTTCAGCCATATCAGCTGTTCAACCAGTAACCAGCAGAGCACTGTTAGACTAAAGGATTGACTTGTTGTAATGATAGTCAGTGGTTTGTGATTGTTTCAGAGATCCTGTTGGTGTAGATCAGAGTGTAGCAGCAGAGTGGAGCCGTGATGAGGAACATGTCTGTATAATGAATCCTATTGTTTGTATGTTTCAGTGTTCAGTGCGTCAGACTTTGTCCTCAGTCCTCTGGATCCTCTCAACGCCCACAAACTGAGAGTGAAGATTGCTGATCTGGGAAATGCATGTTGGGTGGTGAGACACCTTCATCATCTCTTCCTCTTCCTCTCTGTAGTGTCAGTTTGCACATCAGACCAATCAGAAGACTCGTCTCTCCTTCTCTCTCTGTGTCTTTGTCTCTTGTCCAGCACAAACACTTCACAGAAGACATCCAGACCAGACAGTACAGAGCTCTGGAGGTTCTGATTGGAGCAGAGTACGGACCACCTGCTGACATCTGGAGCACCGCCTGCATGGTACACACACACACGCACGCACGCACACACATGCATCGTGTCCTCAGCTCGTCTGTCCTCAGCTCGTCTGTCCTCAGCTCGTCTGTCCTCAGCTCATCTGTCCTCAGCTCGTCTGTCCTCAGCTCGTCTGTCCTCAGCTCATCGTTCTTAAGCTCGTCTGTCCTCAGCTCGTCTGTCTTCAGCTCGTCTGTCCTCAGCTCATCTGTCCTCAGCTCGTCTGTCCTCAGCTCGTCTGTCCTCAGCTCATCGTTCTTCAGCTCATCTGTCCTCAGCTCATCTGTCCTCAGCTCATCTGTCCTCAGCTCGTCTGTCCTCAGCTCGTCTGTCCTCAGCTCATCTGTCCTCAGCTCGTCTGTCCTCAGCTCGTCTGTCCTCAGCTCATCGTTCTTAAGCTCGTCTGTCCTCAGCTCGTCTGTCTTCAGCTCGTCTGTCCTCAGCTCATCTGTCCTCAGCTCGTCTGTCCTCAGCTCGTCTGTCCTCAGCTCATCGTTCTTCAGCTCATCTGTCCTCAGCTCATCTGTCCTCAGCTCATCTGTCCTCAGCTCGTCTGTCCTCAGCTCGTCTGTCCTCAGCTCATCGTTCTTAAGCTCGTCTGTCCTCAGCTCGTCTGTCTTCAGCTCGTCTGTCCTCAGCTCATCTGTCCTCAGCTCGTCTGTCCTCAGCTCGTCTGTCCTCAGCTCATCGTTCTTAAGCTCGTCTGTCCTCAGCTCGTCTGTCTTCAGCTCGTCGTGTCCTCAGCTCGTCTGTCAGCAGCTTGTCGTGTCTTCAGCTCGTCGTGTCTTCGGCTCGTCGTGTCTTCGGCTCGTCGTGTCTTCGGCTCGTCTGTCCTCGGCTCGTCGTGTCTTCAACTCGTCGTGTCCTCAGCTCTTCGTGTCTTCAGCTCGTCGTGTCTTCAGCTCGTCGTGTCTTCAGCTCGTCTGTCTTCAGCTCTTCGTGTCTTCAGCTCGTCTGTCTTCAGCTCGTCTGTCCTCAGCTCTTCGTGTCTTCAACTCGTCGTGTCCTCAGCTCGTCTGTCTTCAGCTCGTCGTGTCTTGAGCTCGTCTGTCTTGAGCTCGTCGTGTCTTCAGCTCGTCGTGTCTTCAGCTCGTCTGTCTTCAGCTTGTCGTGTCTTCAGCTCGTCTGTCTTCAGCTCGTCTGTCTTCAGCTCTTCGTGTCTTCAGCTCGTCTGTCTTCAGCTCGTCTGTCCTCAGCTCTTCGTGTCTTCAACTCGTCGTGTCTTCAGCTCGTCGTGTCTTCGGCTCGTCGTGTCTTCGGCTCGTCGTGTCTTCGGCTCGTCTGTCCTCGGCTCGTCGTGTCTTCAACTCGTCGTGTCCTCAGCTCTTCGTGTCTTCAGCTCGTCGTGTCTTCAGCTCGTCGTGTCTTCAGCTCGTCTGTCTTCAGCTCGTCTGTCTTCAGCTCTTCGTGTCTTCAGCTCGTCTGTCTTCAGCTCGTCTGTCCTCAGCTCTTCGTGTCTTCAACTCGTCGTGTCCTCAGCTCGTCTGTCTTCAGCTCGTCGTGTCTTGAGCTCGTCTGTCTTGAGCTCGTCGTGTCTTCAGCTCGTCGTGTCTTCAGCTCGTCTGTCTTCAGCTCGTCTGTCTTCAGCTCGTCGTGTCTTCAGCTCGTCTGTGTTTATGATATAAAGTTATTTATTATCAGAACCAATAGGTGAGCAGCCTTCAACAGAACAACATGGCTTTACGTTAAACATATAAATCTGAAATTACTGCTGTTATTCACATCAAATGTCTTGTTTCAAACCACTGTCAAACAATTTAGAGCTATAAAACATTGATTAAAGAAAAGAAAATAATAAATAAATGGTAGAATGTTATTTTTTGAGTCTTCAAAGTTCAAACTCAACTTTTTCAGCATTTGGCATTAACGAGTCATGTTGGGAATGATTGAAACAGCTGTTTTATTGTGATGGATTATGACATTTTGGTGCTTTTAGGAACACAGTGGGATCCTCTGGCTCCTATAATGTCTTTGGCATCTACCATTACAGCTGATGAATGTTGCCAATTAACAGATCGGATGACACTAAATACATAAAGTGTCATTAAGGGAGAGATTAAACAACACTAGCGTTGTCCTTTAACTTATTGACACCTTCATGTATAATGAGATAGCAGGCCATAAATAATTATAAGATACTTGTACAGATGTTTGAGTTAATAGCTTATCGATGGCTTGATGGAGCAGGTGGCCAAAACACTGCAGTCATGTCCAAGTGTTTCATTTTGTCGGCCTTCACTGTCAGTTGTTGCTCACCTGGCACGTCGCGAGCTTCTGGGCATCGTCTCCATGGTGCGATTCCCTTCCTGTCGATGTGGCGTGTTGTGAGACTCGTGACCACATACGTGTTTTTGTAGGTGGAGAAAAACGGACTCAAAATAACTTGAAAATAATTCTCATAAATGTTTCATCGTTATGGTGGAAGATTTGTTGAGTCCTACTGGGAGCACTGGGCCCAGGTGCTGAGGTAACTGATCACATGACAAACTGGATGGATGTATTGATGTATCGGTTGATGTTTCAGGCATTTGAGTTGGCGACAGGAGATTACCTGTTTGAACCTCATTCAGGAGAAGATTACACCAGAGACGAAGGTACTACACACACTACACACTATTCACTACACACTATACAAGTATTACAGTACTTCAGTGTGTACTTTACTTGTGTATTTTCAGATCACATTGCTCACATCATCGAGCTGCTGGGGCCGATCCCTCTGCCCTTCGGCCTGTCTGGCAGGTACTCGAGAGAGTACTTCAACAGGAGGGGTGAGTCTGTCTCTCAGGGGTTCAGGGTCACCGGTCTCCCCCCTCTCCCCTCTCTGAACCTGTCTCCCCCTCTCAGGTGAGCTGCGTCACATCTCCAGTCTGAAGCCGTGGGGTCTGTTCGAGGTTCTTCTGGAGAAGTACGAGTGGCCACTGGACCAGGCGGCTCAGTTCAGTGACTTCCTGTTGACCATGTTGGAGCTGCAGCCTGAACGCAGAGCGACTGCAGCGCAGTGTCTGCAGCATGCATGGCTGCACACATAAACACACTGACACACACTCACATAAACACACTGTGGTTGAGGAGTGTTAGAAGCGCCTCTCTGTGTTGATTTCATGTGATGTAGGAAAGCATCACCTCGACTGACTGATTGATTGATTGGCTGTGCAAGTGGAGCATCTCATTCAGGCTGTCGCCAAACATCCTCCCTCTGAATGTGCTGACTGAGGCTTCGTGACCTCGACCTGTGAAGACCGGGATGTGTTTCCAGTCCTCACTAAAATTAAGTATTATCATGGATGTTTTCAATGATTAAGTTATTGACATTCTTGTCATCACAGTTCATGTTCAGGTAGAGTCTGGAGTTCCTCAGGGCTCAAAGTTCGGCCTCTGTTATTCTGATTTACACCAGTGAGCCACGACTCTGTTGTACCTGTCCACTATTACACACAGGTAACATCCAGGTGTTTGAATTCAGTCTGCTGACCTTTGACCTCCAACATGTCACATGGTGTCTGTTCAACGTTGAAACTTCAGTCGAGGTTTGACTTCCCTCCTGCAGAAATCAACTGCTGGGAACTGATTTTGCCGTTTTCTGCTGATTTAACTGATTTTTTTCTGTTTTTTCTGATTCTGTCAGTTTCTGTTGACTTTTTCTGAGTTAATATTTAACTTCACTACCTGCTGTCCCTTTAGGAAACCCTATTGAGTATTAATCAAAAGCTTCTAAGACTCCTGAACCTCCCTGACGATGAGTTTTGGTTTAGACGAGCACACTGTAGCTTCCTGACGGCAGCCGACCCTCTCACTGACTCACGACAGTATTGATCTCTGTAGCTCAAAGTGAGTTGTCCTCAGAAAACCTCTGACCTCCTCTCACCTCTATGTCCATATAATAAATAGTGCCTTGGAAAGATCCCTGACCCGCCCCCTCTTCCCTGTCACAGTGACATCACCGGTGACAAACAGTTTTTTTTTTTTTTTTTCTACATGTCCGTCTGTGTGGAACGTTTTTCTTCTTCTGTGAAAATAAATATGACTGAAAGCTTGTCTGAGATGTTTCCTTTGACCTCTGACACTCTTTACTGCTCTGCTGAACTGAAGCTGAACTGAAGATGCTCATGAGTTCAGTCCTAGAAGTTATCTTGCTTTAACCAATCAGCAGTGACTGTCAGTGAGACAGTGGTGGACATTAGGAGCAGTGAGCTTAGCTTCCTGTGTAGATCAGTGGTGGCAGTAATGTGTCAAACACACTAAAGAAGAAACAGGATCGTTACATGAGGACTGAAATATGTTGATTTAAGAATTATATAATTAATAGTTTAATTAATCGTTATTAGTCGACTCAACAGGCTGAACAGCTGAAGATGTCACAGCTCTTCTGCTTATTAACAAATAAAACTGCAGACTTATTAACCTGCTACCCAACTTGTCACTGATAACTGATCGCAAGCGCATTAATAACCAATTGATCGACAAATAATAAAGCCCCTCACCGGTGACCACGACCCTGAGATCCTGGAACTCCTTCCCTGGTTTCCAGCAGAGCACCAGGACCTCAGACATGGAGGAGCTGGCTCTCATCCTGCTGTTAAGTAATGTAATAGTACAGTGTGATGTAATAGTACAGTGTGATGTCATAGTAAGGTGATAGGTGACACACAGCAGCTTCAACAGGTTTAATATAAAACAACCACAGAAACCAGAGTGAGTCTGGTGTAACGATGCCGTCCTCTAAGGACAGGCTGCTTAGATCATCTTCCATTAAAAAACACACTCAGTCCCATCCTGAAGCTCAAAGGTCAGCTGCTACAGGGTCTGAGTTCAACAGTTCATACTGCTCTTCATCCTCCTCTTCACTTTTTCTTACGGACCACCGTCCACCCGTCCTCTTCATCTTGAGGTGGAGGAGGATCTGTCCTGCAGACTGATGTACTTGATGATTCACACTCCATTCCCTGAACACAGAAACACATTCATTATATACATACTGTATATATGTATTTACTTAAAGTACTTTATTTATTTACTTATTAATTTATTTACAGATTAATTGGTATATACTTAAATTTATCTATAGTGTAACTTTCTGCAGCGAAATACATAAATCTCTCAACTTCATCCATAATAAGTCAGGGTGTCGATATATATCTGTATCTAGATATATCTAGATATATTTATATCTTAAATCTATATATATCTCTTCCCTTTCAAACCCAACTGGGTGGAGGCAGATGTCCGCCCACCCAGAGCCTGGTTCTGCTCCAGGTTTCTACCTGTTAAAGGGAGTTTTTCCTTCCACTGTCACCAAGTGCTGCTCATGGTGGAACTGTTGGGTCTGTAAATAATATTTAAAGAGTCCGTCTGGACCTGCTCTCTGAGGGAAAGAGTCCTGAGAGAACTTCTGTTATGATTTGCCGCTATACAAATAAAACTGACTTGACTTGATGTTCTGTTGTTCTGATCTGATTTCCCGGCAGCAGGGGGAGGTTGTTACCTGGGTGAGGATGTTTTCATGTTTGTTTGTAAGTTCATTGTTCTATGTTATACAGGTAGGTGACAGATATATTGATGAATGGTGTCCAGTTTCTATGAAATAAGTCTATTTGATTGTTTTTCAATGCTATTTGTCTTTCTGCTGAGATGTATTACGTTAGTAGAAATTGCCGCTTTCCAGTTTAGGAGGATTTTTTTTGGGGATTGTTATGGCAACAAGTACTGGTTGTTCATATTTCTGTTGTTCTGTTCTGATGTCACTCTTTTTAGACAAAACAAAAAGACCTGTTTCACAGTTTTCTGACATTTTGTCGTAAAATTAATCAGCAGATAATGTTCTTTTTTGCAGCCCTGGAATGTGTTAATCACCCCCTGTTGGGGTCCTGGGCCTCAGGTTGGGAACCAATTAACAGAATACTGTTACCATTCATACTGCAGTGATACTGACTCCTCTAATCGAACTGACCAATCATCGTTCAGTGTGTGACAGGTGAGACGTACCTGAGTTTCTTCCTCACTGTCGTCATCAGACTGTGTGGGCGGAGCTGTGACCTTTGCCCTCTGACTCTTCTTCTGTGTCAGAGTGTTGATGGTGTGTTGGAGCTGCTGCAGCGCCCCCTGCTGCCACTGACCGAACACCTGCAGCAGACTGACAGACACCTGCGGGTACACAGAGGGTTAATGTGTGACATCACACAGTTACACCTGAGGGTGTGTTGTATGTCTGTGTGCGAGTGTGTGAGAGAGTGACTGATCAAACCTCATTTTCCACACTGACAATCGCCAAGCATGGCACAGTGCCATAAGCGGCAGTGCCATGGCTGCACTGGCTGCCCTGTAAACTACAGAGAACTGGTGGTCCCATCCATCCAAGTTAACAAGCAGGGAAGAGATGTGGGAGGCATGCTAACATGGTACAAATCAGAACTAACCCACTCCATTAAGACTATCAAAACAGGACCTTTTTACATCTGGTTACAAATAAGTAAGGAACTCACCTTAACCGAGAAAAACATCTTCCTGTGTGCTACCTACATTCCCCCAGTCGAATCCCCATACTTTAAGGAGGACATGTTCTCCATCCTAGAGGAGATCAACCATTTCCAGTCTCATGGTAGTCTGTGGGGACTTCAATGCAAGTACAGGACGAGAACCCAACACACTCAGCACATAGGGAGACAAACACCTACAAGGACGTAGAAACATCCCCTCCCCAATGTGCCCCCCCCCCCCCAGACAAAACTACGACAAAGTAACAAACATGGGTCACAGCTCCTACAACTCGGTCGTTCAATGGGCCTGTACATGGTCAACAGTAGGCATTGAGGGGACTCCTACGGTAGGTACACCTACAGCTCATCTCTGGGTTACAGTACAGTAGATTACTTCATCACTGACCTTAGCCTGGTGTCTCTCAGAGCGTTCACTGTTCACAAACATAGAGACCCAGACAACCACAACATACGTCTTCACTATGCTGAAACACTAAAAAAATATAAAAATACAGTAAGGAAAAAAAGGAACCAACATGTTACAAACCAGCTACATGACATCATAAAATCAATGTACACAAACAACAAGTGTGATTTCAAATTTGGCAAAAAACACAGATTTCTTTCCCCAAAGCCGGGGGGTCAGACAAGGATGCAGCCTGAGTCCGACCCTCTTCGACATATACATCAATGAACTGGCGAGGGCGTTGGACCAGTCTGCAGCGCCGGGCATCAGCCTAGCTGACACAGAAGTCAAATGCCTTCTGTTTGCAGATGATCTGGTGCTGTCTCCAACCAAAGAAGGGCTACAACAGCACCTGGACCTTCTGCACACATTCTCACAGACCTGGGCCTTGACAGTAAACCTAACAAATATAAAAATTACGATATTCCTAAAAAGACCCAGCTTCCAACACCACAAATACAAATTCTTTCTAGACACTATTGCTGTAGAACAAACAAAAACCTATACGTACCTCGGCCTAAACATCAGCTCCACAGGTAACTTCAACAAAGTTGTGAACAACCTGAGGGACAAGGCAATAAAGGCTTTTTACACCATCAGAAAGAACATCAAGTTGGACATCCCAACTCAAATCTGGCTTAAAATATTGGACTGAACCAATTTCCCTTTATGGTTGCGAGGTCTGGGGTCCAACTCGCCAACCAAGATTTTACAAAATGGGACAAACACCAAATTGAGACTCTGCATGCAGAATTCTGCAAATCCATTCTACGTGTCCGGCAGAAAACTCCAAATAATGCATGCGATACCCACTCCTCATAAAAAATACAAAAGAGAGCATCTAAATTTTAAAATCACCTAAAACAAAATGACCCTGACACACTCCATCACAAAGCCCTCACCTACAGAGACCCTGAGAGACGCCCCCTCAGCCAGCTGGTCCTGGGACTCTGCCCACAAACACAAACAGAGCCCCCAAACAGAAACCCAACTAGACTAAACCAAATTATACGAAAACAAAGAGAAAACTATTTGACAAATTGAAAAGAATAAACCAAAAGCCAGAGAAAACTGAAAAGCTACTTGGCCCTAAACAGGGAATACTCAGTGGCAGATTACCTGACCACTGTGACCGAAATCCTGGACCAGGTCCAGACTCAGTGAGCACAGCCTGGGCGTGGAGAGAGGCCGCCTCAGGCAGATTATGTAAATTAATGTCCTCACAAGTATAGAAGTACAAACATGTGTGTATGTGTGTGTGTGTGTACCTCAGGTAAACTCCCATCATCCACCACTGTGTCGAACTCCTGATCCATCAGTTGAGCGATGAAGTCCTCGACCTCACACTGCTGCAGGTCAGCTGATCACACACACACAAACATGTTAACAAGTGTGTTTGATATGTTCACCTGCTGCTCCCTCACTGTCTGTCTGCTGACCTGCAGCTTTTTACAGCTTTTATTCTGAAAGCAATGCTATGAATGCTGTCTCAAATTAACTACATAATTACTACTGTGACAACTACTGTAGGATACTACTTATATACTACATATATCACTGCTGTTTTTTCCATGAGTTTGTATGGAATGTGTACTATTATACCTATATTTATATTTTTAAAATATAAACTACATCCACTACTAAGCTACTACTATAAATACTCCAACTTGCAGTTTTTCAACCTAAATAAGCCATGGGGAGTACTACTACTACTACTACTACTACTACTACTCTCATTACTGCAGTACATACTGTGTACAATATATTTACATGTGTGTATGAGATATTATACAGTATATAATTATATAATATATAATTATATTATGAACGTTATATACAATTAACAAAGAATTCTGCTGCTTTTTTTATTATTTTAAACAGTTCTTTATCTGTTTGCTCTGCGAGACTGGGAACCAGAAGAATCTGCAGCTCATGTTTCATTTGCTCTGGCAGATCCGTCTGGCCCCTCTCACATTCACGCTGATTCCCCGGCTGATTTCTCAGGCTAACCAATCACAAGCGTTTATCTAGAAGGAGGCGGGTTTAATTTGATGACTGACAGAGATGAGCGCCGTTCAGGTATCTTTGTAAATATCCAAGATGGCGGCTCCTGTTCCCCGGCGGCAGTATTAAACGGAGCGGACAGTAAATTTACAACTGCACTTAAACTTTATGTTGATAAGAAATGTGTGTTTCCTGAACTTCTGACAGGATGTACCGTCCGACAGGATTTCGAAACAGCGTTTTGTTGCTCTGATTGGTTGTCTCCACCCAAACGCCCCTTGGAAATCAAAAATGAACTGAGAGGTTCCAGACTAATACACATTTGCAAATTAGTCTGCCGATGCCAGGCTATCTCTGTGCTGCTGCAACAGGAATTTAACATCTGACAATCAATAACAAACAACACCTGTTGTCAGCTGACAGGTTAATATGGTTACCTACCATTGTCATGGAAATATTGCTGGACCACATCCACCATCCAATCAGCTTTCTGCTGCCCGTACATGCCTCCAAACCCGTTATCCACCGCAATCTGAGGGAAAAAACACACAGTCAGTGACCTTTGACCTCGGCAGACCGGGCTTGGCGCAGTGACCTTTGACCTCGGGAGACCGGGCTTGGCGCAGTGACCTTTGACCTTGGTGTATCAGCGGATCATTTTCAATCTATTTTTGCTGAGAATCACACGCCTGCCTGACGCTGGGGACACACGGGTGCCGCAATGTGCTGTCCGCTTCCTTTGGGCACCCCGGTTAACCAATTGGGCTGGTCAGACAGGAACGGCGATGAACTCTGTCGCCAGCGATGGTTTTTGTGTCTGCTCTATTTTCTCTGCTCGCTGCAAGCGAATCTGGAGAGAAAACACACTGATAATTGATTAGAAAGGATATAAATGACTTGTTATATATGAAATGATCTGATTTCGATTCCTTTGAGTAGTAACAAGTTACTCTGTTACGTGTACTACTTGTCAGAGAAGTTTATTCCAGCGTCCTTTTTACTTGAGTAGATTTTTAGTATAAAATCATTATTTGTATTCGTTACATTTGGCAGCAGGTCAGCTGGTCCCAGGTCTGCTGGTGATTGGTTATCCTACTTTAGCCCTGCCTCCATGCCTTTCAGATAATATTCACAGATGAGGTAACACAGTGCAGCAGGCTGCGTGTGACCGCTGGTCTGAGGTCAGTTCATCAGAGCCCCAATGACACTGAGCCGCCAGACAGCAGTTAGTCTGTCTGTTGTTGTAGGAGCTGCATTCAACTTTATTTCTGTTTATGTATCGACTGATTTTTACTATTTGTGCGCCCTCAACAGCTGGTGAGAGCGGCACGGGGAGGGAGGAAGATGCCATTTGACTGCTACAGTGAAAAGTTAAGCACACTGAAACAACTGCCTCTTATTACATATTGTGTTTATTTTGCAATAAATTCTAAGCAGCAGTGAACACAAAGAGCTTCCTCTGGGCTTCTTCTCACCACCACTACTACAACTACAACTACCACTACTACAACTACAACTACCACTACTACTACTACAACTACAACTACAACTACCACTACTACAACTACCACCACCACTACTACAACTACAACTACCACTACTACAACTACAACTACCACTACTACAACTACAACTACCACTACTACAACTACAACTACCACCACCACTACTACAACTACAACTACAACTACCACCATCCTCACCACCACTAAGACAGAGAGACAGTCAGACAGACAGGCAGACAGACAGACAGACAGGCAGGCAGACAGACAGACAGGCAGGCAGACAGAGAGACAGGCAGGCAGACAGAGAGACAGGCAGGCAGACAGACAGGCAGACAGACAGACAGACAGGCAGGCAGGCAGGCAGACAGACAGGTGAATAAAGACCAGAGTCGCTCGCTGACAGTCACGCTGCTGCTGCTGCTGTTGCTCGCACGACAGTTGACGTATCGCGGGGCTTCCGCCCCCTCGCGGGCTCCTCGCGGGCTCCTCGCGGGGCTGAGGAGCGACACGCGCTGCTCAGGTGATGGCCAGGAGTGAACCTGTTAGATCCGCTTCGTGTTTACCTGGAGACCGGGCCAGCTGTGCAGAACCGCTCGGACTCCGTCCGTGAAAAGCTCACGTGAAGCAGCGGAGGCCGCCATGTTGGATCTGACAGACGGAAACAGTCGAGTGAAGAAGTCCCGATCAGACAGAAACAGCCGATCCGGATGTGACGATCTGATCCAGAAGGATCACCGGAAACAGTATGATGAAGAGCTCTACTAATCAAGACTTTCATTTGCTTTGGATTTAATGTAAATTCGATCAATAATATAGTTGTATTATATAAATAATGTAGTTTAATAAGACGATGATTAAAAACACAATGTTATAATTGTATGTTCACATTGAGTCCGAACATTAGAGAGGCGCTGCACTAAAACAGGTGAGTTTCCTGAGACTGTACTGGGACGAAGCACATAAATGCTGGTATTTTATGGGCTTCAAACGGCTCAACACCCCACCTACAGCTTTAAATCAGCTGTGGCCGAGATGGAGTCGACCGGTTCGGACCCGTCTAGGTCATGAAGTTAATATCAAAAAGAAGTTAACGCTCAATAATCAGATTGTGAGGCTGATAAACCGCACGGACAGCCTCTGACAGCTGGGTCGCTCCTGGTGCTGAGGGTCAGTGACCCCTGACCCCTGACCCCACAGTCACTGTTATTTCACATAATATATAAATTCAGTTATGATGCAAAGAATAGCAGCTAACACTAAATCATATGTTGAATTTTCTATGTAATGATTTCTAAAGTCAAGTCAATTTTATTTCTACAGCACCAAATCATAACAGAAGCTCAGGACTCTTTCCACACAGAGCAGGTCCAGACCGACTCTTTAAATATTATTTACAGACCAAACAGTTCCACCATGAGCAGCACTTGGTGACAGTGGAAGGAAAAACTCCCTTTAACAGGTAGAAACCTGGAGCAGAACCAGGCTCTGGGTGGAGGACATCTGCCTACACCCAGTTCTTAAAATAATTTCTGATCTCAACATTACCAGAGATAATCACAGACATAGACAGTAAAACACAGAATGCATATCAACTGACTGTACGAATGACAGTAAAGCTTCTTTTATTAAACAAACTGGTTAAAAAGAAGCAGGAAGTTGAAAGGACACAGTAAGTATCTGTGTGTGTTGTCATGTTTGGTCCCTGACTGGATTTCTGGGTAAAATAATCAACTTAAAATCAGACCAAATGAAGTCCTTTCTGTGTTTAGACTGTAGATCCCGTTCTCTGCCTGCAGAGGGCAGAAACTCTTCACTGGTCTCCATTCATTTCACTAGTTCAATAAGTTTTTCTGCAGACAAATCATTTGATTATTATTTTCTCTCTATTTCCACACTGATGGTACATGTCTATTAATCACAGAGGCTCTGATGTTTGTTTCCTGTTTGTGGGTTATTAATGATTAAATCAATCAAAGTGATCGGTTCAAAAATTTTAATCAATACACTGATTTCAGTCACTGATGTTGACTCTGAGTTTAATGTTTCATAAATGTGACTAATTCCTTCTTCTCTGATGACCATGTAAAGAATCTTCTGATCGGACTATGTTTCCCTTTCACACCTGCAGCAGGTGTCCCGTCAGAGGCGTCCACACTAACAGGAAATAGTCTCTTTGCTTTATTCGAGGGCTGCAGGATGCAGGAGGGGACACAACAAGTCGCCGGTTTCCTCTCTCCCATTATTTATAAAAGGGTTAGGGAAGCAGCTGACTGCTGGAAGTCAACACGCCCGCTCCTCCCCGTGACTGGTCGGGACAGTTACCTGCTGCCTTCCTTCCTTCACACATGGGCTCACCAGGACATTACCGGACATACTGTTACCTGAGGTAACTACCTTTTAAATCCTGTTTTTCCCTGTGTTGATAGGGAGTGAAGTTGAGAATTGGAACTTTTCTCTGTCTGAGCAGGTCAGTTTTGTCATTTTCTTTGGATGTCGGGCTGGTTTGTCTGTTATTTTGGCCAAGGCCCCCCCTGATGTTTAATCCACGCTGACCTCATTGACTCTTTATGTTACTGTCTGCACCCCTGGACCAATTTGGGGGGGTAACTATATATGTTACATGTATATTACATGTATGTCTATATGAATATGAGTTTAATTGTGATAAATCTGATGTCAGATCAGTTTAACAGAAACAAAGTGTTTTTTTATTTTCAGTGCAGAAACAATTACACATCAAAAGTATAAATACACACAGTAAACAGATCAAACATACATACAGTGCATGACCGAAAGTATGTGGACAGCTCAACATTCCCTCCATTGTCACATCTTTTAATATTTCCTTTAATCTGACAAAATAAAACCCTTTCAAAACAAAAAATATAGACTCCCCAAAATCTATAATAAATAATTTAATATAAATAACTTCTCTTTGTCCCAGACAAACCAAATCTGCACCAAAACCACATCAATACATTATTGATTAATGGATAATTATTGGGCTATAATGTCTAAATGGAGCTCTTAATGGATTATCTGTACAGTTTAAGATGTTTAAGGGGTAAAGAACATCTTAAAATGAGCCAAAAAGCCTTGCAGCATTATGAGTTTTTAAACTCTGGGGATAATCCATTAATATTCTGCCAATTAATTTGTTCATTAATTATCATCGACCCTAACATTAAAAATACCCTAACAAAATTATTATGAAAGATTAACCTTTTTTTGTGTCTGGAAAAAATACTTTTAAAATACACCTGATAGAATGAAAGTAAGTATTTTCTTTTCTTTGTTAAAAATTAACGGCTTTCATAGGATTATAATATTTATCTATTACAAAATATATAAACACTTTGAACCTAGAAAACACATTAAAATCCCCTCAACTGTGCAACTAATCCATTAAATATACCATATTATACTGCGATCAATGACTCTATCCTTTAAATAACCCTTAAAACTACATTAAAAAGACCTTTATTATGTCATTATTTATGGACAAACTAATGTGATTTTAAGGTGAAAGTATTCAGTTTTGAAACCACTGTTGTCAAATAACACTGGTTTCCAACCTGAAGGTCAGGACCCCCCAAATGGTCCTGAGGGGTCACAAGATGATTAAAGGATACTTTCACCTCTTCAACAACTCCAAATATAATTTAAATCAATCTGAGAAAGAAAGGTCTGTCTCATCTCTACTGAAACCACAAACTGTAAATCCTCAATATTTTGTGAAATATGACTGTATGCTGCAGTAATTCCAGTTCAAACTAGACCAGGTCTGTCCACATACTTTTGTCCACACAGAAAAAAGCTGCTGAAACAAAGTAAAGATGTTGAATTGTGCAGCTGCCACCAGGCTTCTTTTTCTACTGATTTAATATCAGACACTACTGTTTCTTTTTTCCTGATTTAATATCAGACACTTCTGTGTTTCTTCTCCTGATTTAATATCAGACACTGTGTAGCTTCTTCTACGGGTTTAATGTCAGACACTGAGAGATAAAGACAAGTCAGCAGATTGATGATTTGTGTGATCCTTCTGTCTCTGTCAGGACGCTTTTATTGTGGAAAGACAGCACTTCCCACTCCTCTTTTCCTTTCTGAATAAAATCAAATTCAGACAGGATTTCATTGCATGCGATGATTTTAATATTCCCAGGATTTAATCCTACAATCACTCTCATTCTTATTCTATTGTGTTTATTTTCCTGACTTAATATCAAACAGTTAAGAGTCATTAAATCTCATCTGGAATCAAAACTCATATTTATAGTTTGTGTTGAAGCTAACGACTGAAACAGGGAAATTATAATGATTATTATTATTATTTTGAAAAAAATGAGATAAGAGTTGAGTCTTGATTGTTGGAAACAGAATAATCATCCAGCAGCTGCTCACATGTGTTTTGTTTGATATGTTATGAGAGTGTTTTGTCAATGAGTCACTGAGAGTTTCTGAAAACTTTGGAAAACTCAACTGGGTCAATTTGTTTTCAGAAAATATACAAATGAAAACTGAAAGCAAAGTGAAGCTGCTATTTTTTAAACTGCCACCCAGGAGACGAGTGATCGCAGTCATAAAAATCAAGTTGTTTAAATGGGACCACTCCATTTACTGGAAAAGACTGAGTTCAAAACACACAAGTGTTGACTTCAGACAGAAAATATGAAAGAGTCCTTTAAACTAAAGCCCCGACTGTAGCTGAGAACTGATCCTGAAACAGCTGCAGCAGGTCTGTTCACAGACCGTCTGAAATATTAAATCCTGCCTGAACGAGACTGAAGTAGAAGAGCAGACGCTTCAACATGAACATAAATAAATAAATAAATAGGTCTGAAAGCACTGATGGAGCTGCAGCACACAGGAACACATTTATATTAAAAGTAAGAACTGAATCTGAATCCAGGACGATGCCAGATCTGATGTCCTGAAGCATCTGAGCACATCTGAAGACACAAACACAAAGAACACAAACACACAGAGACGCACAGCTGTGATTGGTTCCTGTGTCAAACTCCGCCCAATCAGGACGAGTAATCAGGAAACAGACAGAGGGGTCACAGGTCATCACGGAGGTGATGGACAGGTGAGGCTCTGCAGGTCAGGTCAGCTATGAAGAAAAACTCTGCGGTTTATTCAAAGAAAACTGTGCCCTTGTTTTGGTAGTTCTGTCTCTTCCTCAGCAGATTCAACAGGGAGTTACGACACCGTTAATCTGACTGGTATGAATCCAGGAAAGCAAACTGAACATTCAACGTGGGATACAAACTGTCAGATTCTTTCATTTTGACCTGCTTGACTTCCCGTAGTTACAGCTGGTACCAATACCGCAGTACTAATCCCAGTATCATTTGTACAAATATTTTCACCCCCAGTACTTCAGTTACTCCAGCACTGACTGCTACTTACATGTGCTACACCATAGTAACTACTCTGAACTTCATAGCAACCACCTAATGATATAACCACCTACAAAAGCCATAGCAACCACTTAGTAGAAACACACTAGTAACCACTGCACTATAATTAACCTTCCCTTTCTCTCTAAGATCCTTAAGAAAGCGGTCGCCAATCAGTTATGTGACTTTCTACATAACAATAGTTTATTTAAGGATTTTCAGTCGGGATTTAGAGTGCATCATAGCACAGAGACAGCACTGGTGAAAGTGACAAATGATCTTCTGATTGCGTCAGACAAAGGATTTGTCTCTGTACTTGTTCTGTTAGATCTTAGTGCCGCTTTCAATGCCATTGACCAACGTATCCTATTACAGAGACTGGAGCATTTGATTGGCATCAAAGGACCCGCACTAAGCTGGTTTCAGTCGTATTTAACAGATAAATTTCAGTTTGTCCATGTAAATGATGAATTCTCCGATCACACGGAAGTTAGTCTCAGTTAGTTACACCAAAGTTAGCTACCTTTAGGCAATATTATTAGGAAACACTCCATAAACTTTCACTGCTATGCATCGATAAAGCCAGATGAAACCGATAAGTTAGCCAAGCTTCAGGCATTAAGGACCTAAAAAACTGGATGACCTGCAATTTTTTGCTGTTAAACTCAGACAAAACTGAAGTTATTGTTCTTGACACCAAACACCTGTGAGACACATTATCTATAGATATAGTTACTCTAGATGGCATTGCCCTGGCCTCCAGCACCACTCTAAGGAATCTAGAAGTAACCTTTGATCAGGACATGTCCTTTAACTCCCATATAAAACAGACTTCAAGGACTGCCTTCTTCCATCTACGTAACATTATAAAATCAGGCACATCCTGTCTCAAAAAGACGACATATTTCTCCAATATTAGCTTCTCTGCACTGGCTCCTTGTAAAATCCAGAATAGAATTTAAAATCCTCCTCCTTATCAACAAAGCTCTTAATGGTCAGGCACCAATAATTATTATTAGTCTGATTATTATGTTGTCTGTCCTCCCCCTCTCTCTCCCCTCTCCCCCTCTCTCTTCCCCTTTCAACCCAACTGGGTGGAGGCAGATGTCCGCCCACCCAGAGCCTGGTTCTGCTCCAGGTTTCTACCTGTTAAAGGGAGTTTTTCCTTCCACTGTCACCAAGTGCTGCTCATGGTGGAACTGTTGGGACTGTAATAATATTTAAAGAGTCGGTCTGGACCTGCTCTGTGTGAAAAGTGTCTTGAGATAACTTTTGTTATGATTTGACACTATACAAATAAAACTGACTTGACTTGCAATGACCCTTGCAACCACCACAAACAATAAAACAACCACCTAGCAACAGTGTAGCAACTTCCGTGACTACCATATTTACCACCTAGTAACACCAAAGACACCACTTAGCAACCCTTAGTAATCACCTACTTATGCCTTAGCAACTGCCTGATAAACCATAACAACCACTCAGTCACATCCACATCTCATGTCTCTTTTATAATGGATGTCTGTATAAGTAAAGTGAAGTTATTAAAAAGACGAGTTATACATGAAGTTGTGAATAATGTAGTTATAAATAAGTTCTAAATAAAGTGAAGTTGTGAATAATGTGAAGCTACAAATAAAGTGAAGTTGTAATTAAAGTGAAGTTATACATGAAGTAAAGTTATATATAAAGGGAAGTTGTAAATAAAGTGAAGTTATACATGAAGTGAAGTTATATATAAAGGGAAGTTGTAAATAAAGTAAAGTTATTAATAAAGTGAAGTTATAAGTTAAGTGAAGTTATAATGGAAGTTTATGGGGAAAATAATTTCTGGGATGTTTTAGTTGCAGTACCGCAAGTCACCACTGAGAAAACTGAGCGCAAGACTCATGGAGGCACCGTGTCACATGTCTTAACACGTGCTAACACATGTACTAACACATGTACAACACACGTATTAACACATCTATTACATACGTATTAACACATGTATTAACATATAAATGAATACATGTTTAGCATGTCTCAACAGGTAGCAACATATTAACAAATGTTTACTTTAACAGATTTAGCAGATTGCACTTAAACTTCATCACTTCTTCTAGTTTTCTGTATTCGTAGGATTATAAAACCGGTGAATCATTCTGAACTTGTCTGACCAATCACTATTCTGCCCTTCATACCTGGCTTTTGGTCTCACAGACAACCCAGGTATGCGGGTTTGAGCCTGGGAGCCAACACTGGGCTAAAATCAGTGAAACTGCTGAGTCACATGATACAACTACCAAAATAAGAGCCTGTTCAGAAAATAAAAGTAATCATCTTTTAACAGTCAGCTTTTTCCTGCTGCGATCAATGCCTCGATTATGTAAAGGGTTTTTGTTCTGAAGCTGATGTTAATCTCCTGATGGTTCACCTATCCCTCCTGATGAGTCAATGTTGGAGTCAGTCTGTCTCAGTGTTTCTGTTCAACAGGTTTCTGAAGGTGGACGGTGATGGAGAAGCTTAGCCTGAACAGGTGGGTTCTTCAGGTGAGTCTGACTGTCCACTTCTCCTGTCCAACAACCTGACTGTTGGACCAACTTAATCAGATTAAGTTGTCAGATCAAAATAAACATCTTCTGGGTTTTATAGTGAAATTAAAGATGTTTCATATTTGGCTCCTTCAGAATTAAAGTCAGACAGGAAATCCTCAGTTTGTAGCTTCTCAACTTCAGTGATAACTTAAAAAAATGCTAATGGTAATAAGCTTAACTATATAATTCATTATATGTTTCATAAAATGCAGGTAAAAGTCTTTTGTAAAGTTGACAGAAGAGTAGCAAAATTTTACATTTTTATCAATCATATTTCAGTGTTTAATTTTTACAGGAAAAACTTAAGCCAAGCCAAAAAAAAAAATAATAATAGACGTAATCTTCTCTTCTGTGATTTCTTTGTATTTTCCTTGCACCATGACAATGTAGCTTTTTGTTAGTTTGGCTGCATGTTAAAGACTCTGTCAGTCTGAATGTCTGAGCTTCACCTGAATGTAGCACTCAGAGATGTCAACAAACAATAAAAACATCTCAAGTTTCATTTCATTCATCATAGCAACACAATCTGCTGAGGACTTCCTGTCTGAACCACAAAAGGTGGGGGGGGGGGCATGTGATCTTCATGACAATGATGTCATCAGGCCATGGACAGGGATTGGTTGGCAGCTGCCTGAGAAGAGAGAATAAAAAAAAAAAATCAGTGTTTCAAACGGGTGAGAACCTGATCAGGAGATGTCATTGATCACACACTTGTCCCCGCCTCCATCTGTCTGTCACCTATGATGTATTGATGCGGATTACATGAGTTGTGGTGAGGTCATCGTGGTTGAAGAGGTTCAGGTCATGAACAACAGAATATGAGACATGAAGACTTCAGTCTGTGTGAAGGTTTCCTAAAAAAATAAGAACCTTAAACGGTCTCAGACTGTTTTCAGGTCTCAATAGATCCTGCAGGGTCTGAGTGGGGAGTCGAGGGTTCGGATCCCACAGCTGCCTGCCTGCTTTAATGTGTGAACATTCATGTTCAGCTGCAGGCGAACTGTCCCTTTAACAGCTCTGATTATTAATTAAAACACACACCTGTATCTGGCTGTACTGTGACATCATCACCCAACACACCTGTACCTGGCTGCTTCATTTTTATGTATACATATTTATTGATTAGTATGTAATATGTTGATATGTATATATGTACTGATAGCTGATTTGTGAACATTTGCAGACATTTGCAGAGCAGCTCTGTTGTAAACAAAGAAAAACCTGAAGCTTTACTTCACCTTCAGACAAACTAAATATCAGATTTACAGAGACATCAGAGCTGATGACATCACACTGTTCTCTACAGGATAATGAGCGACCTTATGAGGACACAAGCCCCGCCCCCTGCACATCAATCATCAGACTGAGTAAAAAAAAAAGAAAAATGTTCGTTTCAGAGACAGTTTTTCTGCATTCTAGTGAATTTCATTCATAGTCATTTTGAGAATTTTGATGCTTCGCTATGAAAAATCATACAGCTCTCACTCGCCCCTACATGGTCACATCTTTTCCAGGAAGTTACAGGCGCTATACTTTTACTAATTACTACTAGCCGGTTAAGCACATCTGCCCCAATTTTGTTGGTGATGAGATTTTATGAAGCTTTTGAGATTTCATCAAACGCCGTTGCCATGGCGACGTATCATTCGCCATGAGAACACGAAGCTGTGTTTGTGGGGTTAGGAATGCTTGCAGACTCACACAACTTGGCACATATATTGAGAGACATGAGACTGTCTATCTGATATGGTTTTTTTGTGTGGGTGTGGCAAAATAGCTCAGTAGCGCCCCCTACAAAATTCAATGGGCTAGCCCTCGCTGTACATTAAACCTAGATGTACGTAATTTGGTAGGCACATGTAACACACCAAGACGCAAAAAAAAGTCTCTTGGTGCCATGACCTAAACCCAACAGGAAGTCAGCTATTTTGAATTCAATGTCAAAATTTCCTCAAATGTGGCAATTTAAGGGGCTCATACTTTAACAAACTAGTCCTAGGAGGTTAATCAGATCCTCTTCACACGGTCAGTTTACACAAGAGACATTAAAAATTAAAAATTGTTGAAGGTTTCTACAAAACTCGTACGGTTTGTCTGTGGCTGCGCAGTGACTTTTGATGTCTCGCGAGGAACAGGAAGTATTTGTAACTCTGCTCCACATGGTCAGATTGTTTCACACCTTCACATGTTTGATGACAGTCCAAGCCCGAACACGTGTACATGGTGTATTCCTTTAATTTTAGCAGTGCCACCTGCTGGCAGGCAGAAGTCTATTTGCATGAAATTTCAGCAAAGTGTCTAGCGCTGTACGTTTCACTTTTTTTTTTCCATGAAACACTGATAATATTCTGGAGCTGTTTTTATTTGGTCCAGCAGATGGCAGTGTTGCCATGGTAATGGATACAAACCTCTGATGGAGATTCCTTAGGCTTTAACCTGTACAGCTGCCTGTGACAGAAGAACTTATTGTAACAGTACTCCGCATGGTCAGATCATTTCAAAACTTGCTTGATTACAGTCCCCGCCTGAACACATCTAAACACCAAATAGGTGTCATAGTCACTAAGCCACCTACTGGCAACCGGAAGTTAGCGTTATGTGGTGATCTTCATCCACTTTACACGAAAATCTCACTACGTGCTATACGCGCCATACGCGCCGTCATCGTCCGGTCACGAGGCCGCGGCCACGACACGCCCCAACGTGCGCACTGTCGCGAGGGCCCGCACATCGCTGCTTGCAGCTTTAATTCTGTTTGAATTTGTCATATTTTATCTTATTGATTATGTCAGAGGTGCTTTCACACGTATTCACTGATCAGACTACAAAAGCAACTCATCTTCTGACACCTTGGCAGCTAAATGAAGCTATTAGCCAATAGTACTGTGTGATAAATAATAAAGGGCTAGGATAAATACCAATGCAGTATTGCAGCGACATTCATCAGATGATGGCCTGCCTACCTGTGTGCTCGACTTTAATTAGCCTACATAACAAAGATCAAAGCTCTCATTTGCACGGCTGTTTAGATGTCAGCAAAGCTAAACTGTACAAACATACAATCAGTGGATTGTTGAATGAGTTGAATATAACATATTGTATTATATGCAAAAACGTTCCTCTACTTAAAGTGAGAAACAGCAAGAACAAGAACAAAACACAAGAAAAGAACACAGAGGATGGTCTGATGTCGACTGGACGTTCCCTCAGAACCAACACAACAGAAAGCATTGACAGCCTTTTAAGTTGTGTGACTAATAAACCAACCAATCAGCAAACACACAGCAGACTGATCTTCATTGTGTCATAATGTGACCACAGACACTTGGTTAGTGTTAATAGGGTGATAAAACACCTCCACAGGCTCCTCCCAGCCGACCCGACATGAAACACCTGGAGGCGTCTGATTGGCTGAACACACACACATATTAAACTCTGCAGAGGAGTAACACATTGATGGTTTGTCTGAGTTTTGTATGATGATACAGAACTTTAACAGCCATGCTATCAGCTATGTGTGGCTGCACAGTGGCACTATGAGCTAAATGCTAACATGCAGGAATGAGGTTTACCATGTTACCATCTTATTTTAGCATGTTAGCATGGTAACATTTTCTTATCAGCAGTAAACACAAAGTACAGTTGAGGCTGATGATGATGTCTTCAGTTCTGCAGGTATTTGGTCATAAACCAAAGTATTGGACAGGTTAACATGTTGACTGGATGATGACGCTAGATGAAAAGTCAGAGGATCAATAAAGTTACAATTCATCCTGAGGGGAACATGAACGTCTGAACTACATTTCATCCAAGAGTTAAATATTCCATTCTGAACAAAGTGGAGGGCCGACAGACAGACGTAGATACAAGCTGCTAACAGGCAGATGCAAAGAAACAATAAATAAATAAACTGCTGTTGTAGATAAAGTAACTGTTTTTACTGCACTTGTACTTGTTGATCTGTGCGTGTCAGTGTATACTGTAGTCTGTAGTTTCAGTACCTGTGATTTGTAGTAATACTGCGGTGTTACTGCGATCTGTCGGGTTCAATCTTCATCTCTCCATTTTGTTTCTCATTTAACGATTTTTGAGACACTCCGGCAGCCTGGACAACAGCCTGCAACACAGCAACACTGCAACTATCAGGCAACACAGCAACCGTAACAACAAGCAACACAGCAACACAGAAACCAACTGGGGATTCAGTAAAGTTGTTCAGACCTTGAAGCTTCTCTTCCTCTTCTGGACGTTCTGTTCGGGATGGAAAATGATGACATAAACCTTCGGCATGTAGAGCATCCCAAGAGAGACGAACGCACTGAGAGACATGGAGACCGTCAGAGTGGCTGTCTGGATAAACATCTGTAGAGACACAAAGAGAGAGACATTCACAGAGCGAGAACATCCCAAAGTACCACTAGAACCGTGTTAATATAAAGGAACAGCTTCAGTGTTCCTTAGTGTAAGACCACAATAAATATTCAATTATGTCTATCTCAGGTGGAGAATGCTGTCCAACAGGTTCTCCAAAATCTACCATAGGTGTTCAGCAATAAAAACACTAAGCCAGCCAAATAGAACCCCCTAAACAACAACTAGAATCAGAAGATCAGAATCAGAATCAGCTGAGAGGACCTGAGCCACAGGACCTCCTATCCACCGAGGAGACCTGGAAGAAGACCTAATAGGCCAAACAAAGAGAGAGAAAAAAAACTCACACAAAGGTGAGGATAAGAAAGCTGAACAAATGAAAGTAAAGAATAGACAGAATTATTATGTAAGTATGGGAAAAAATAAGTGTATATATAAAAAAAAGATCAGCAACAACATTAAAACCTCCTTCCTCATATTGTGCAGGTCCCCCAATACTGCCAAAATAGAAACAGTGTGTGTTCTGACACCTTTCTATCAACCAGCATGAACTTCTTCAGTAGTTTGCGCTACAGCTCTTCTGTGGGATCGGGCCAAGTGGAATAGCCTTAGCTCCCATGCAAATCAATGAGCCTTGGGTGCCCAAGGACCCTGTTTCTGGTGCACCTTCCGTGAGCAACTTTTGGTAGATAGGTACTAATCAGTGCATACTGGAAACCTGCCATCCCAGAGATGCTCTGACCCTGTCATCTCCATCACAATTTTGTCCTTGTCAAAGTCGCTCAGATCCTTACGTTTGCCCTTTTTTCCTACTTCCAACACATCAACCAAAAAAGTAGGAGGTGGTTTCCCCCGAACCACAGGGTATATAAAAAGTGGCTTTTTGAGCTGAAATCAGAAGGAGACCACCAGCAAACAGGTAAGGGAAGGCCAGAAGGGCTGCAACTTCGGTGGTTGCTAAAGTAAAAGCTCAGGTATGGGAGGAGTTCAGGGACACTATGGAGAAGGACTTTAGGTTGGCCTCAAGAAAACCATTCAACGACTCAGGAAGGGAAAGCAGGGCTTGGCTCAGGCTGTGTTCAGTCGGAGAGGAGAACTGCTGACTGCTCATTGAGTATAGTGTTTTGTCTCCTGTGGGGGGTACTGCAGGAGTATGTGGTACCGATGCTGCTGCTATGACCCATCTGGTCCTTGTACAAGTAAAGTGAGAGCTGTGTCCATATACACGGTGTAAAGTCAAGCACGTTTTCAGTGGGTGTTGGACTCCACCAAGACTGCCCCTTGTCAACAATCCTGTTTGTCGTATTCATGGACAGGATCGAGGTGGAGAGTGTGGTTTGGGTGCCTCAGGATTGCGTCTCTGCTTTTTGCAGATGATGTGGTTCTGTTGGCTTCATCAGACTGTGATTTCTAGCACGCACTGGAGCTGTTTGCAGCCAAGTGTGAAGTGGTCAGGATAAGAGTCAGCACCTCCAAGTCTGAGGCCATAGATCTCTGCCTGAAAACAGGGGATTGTTCCCTCCAGGTTGGGAGTGAGTTGCTGCCCCAGGCGAAAGAGTTCAAGTACCTCTGGGTCTTGTTCACGAGTGAGGTGAAAAATGGAGCTTGAGATGGACAGGCGGATTGGTGCAGCTTCAGCAGTAATGGAGCCATTGTACCGGACCATCGTGGTGAAGAAGGAGCTGAGCCAGATGATTAACCAGTCAATCTACGCTCCAACCCTCACTTATGGTCATAAGCTTTGGGTAGTGAGATCGTGAATAAAACCAGTCGAAATGAGTTTCTTCCATAGGATGGCTGGGCTCAGCCTTAGTGTTAGGGTTAGGAGCTTGGACATCCCAACGAAGCTCAAAGTAGAGGCGCTGCTCCTTCGCGTCAAAAGGAGCCAGCTGAGGTGGTTAGGGCATCTGATCAGGCGCCTTTCTTTAGGGGTTTTCCGGGCACATCCAAATGGGAGGAGACCCCAGGGTAGACCCAGAATGCGCTGGAGGGATTATATTTCAGTCAGGACCACTATGACAAAAATACTTGATCTACATGCAGTAGATATATTTGCAGTTGTATGTATTTGGCGGTATGCTCTGTTCTGGGACCTCCCTGCCCTTCCATGCGCACACATGGAAAGCCTAAAGCAGGGAGAGCAGCAGCAGGAACCCCCGTAGGGTCCAGAACAGAGCAGCATCGATGACAACAGAAATTACATTGATAAGTCAGACACAGCATGAAGGGAGGAGCTGGGGTGGAGGTGGGTTGTGAAGTGGCTTGCAGAGGAAGCAGCCAGGATAGGTGGCTGAAGCAGCTTAAATAGGGCGCCCTGAATGAGATCGCCAGTAGATGCGTAGAAGGGAATCAGCTGATCCATCAGCTGATGTGGCTCCTGGATTGCAATGGTCAGCTGATGTAGCTGGATATTGAACTGAGCTTGACTCCGTGGCCTGCCTGAACTAATGCGATGCTCAATATCTCTTCTGGCCTGGGAACGCCTTCGGATCTGAGGCGTTCCCAGGTGAGATATATAATCCAGCTCCTCCTGGGGGAGGGACGTTTGGAATCAGTTTAGCCTGCCGCCACCGCGACACGGTGGAATAAAATATAAGAAAAATATAATCTATAATTAAAGTAAACTGAAGCTTTGGTGTTACAGGGTTATTGACTGAATTTAACTAACATGTAAAGGTCCTGGTTTAGGACCAGGTTTGCACCAATGATTTTCTCTGCAGTCCTGACAGTCTGTTGTAATCTGTTCCTGTCCTGTTTGGTGGCCAAACCAAACCAGACAGTGTTGGAAGTGCAGAGAACAGACCGGATGACAGCAGAATAGAAGTGTCTCCAGAGGCAGGTTGTACTTACTGGAACAGGAAATTCATCTTCTGCTTGACCTTTCTGATGATTGTGTCAATGTTGGATGCCTACTTTAGGTCCTGGGAGATTGTGGACCAGCTGTTCAACCTCCCAACTTTATGCAGACTCGTCACTGTCCCAGATGGCAGAAGAGCAGAGGGAAGAGCCTCACCTGCTGCCTGCTGTCTGTCAGGAAGTCTGTGATCCAGGCTTCAGGGGCCCTCTTCGGGTGACCCAGGATTCAGGTGACCACTTCAGGTGAGCCTGTTATCACAGAGGTATCACTCCTATCAAAGAGGTAGGAGGAAAACCACTGCAGGGCTGACTCAGATATCCAAGTCTCTCAACCAAGATACAGTGATCAACAGGGTCAGAAGCTGCACTAAGATCCAAGAGCACTAACACAAAACACATGTTATTATATCACTGAAAAGCTGTTTCTGTTGAGTGCACCGGGGAAAGCCAGATTGTAACTTGTTGAAGACATCATCTGCTTAGCAACAACTTGGAGATGGGCCTGTAATTTTGGGGCAGAGATTAGATTTTTTGAGAAATGGTTGAATAACAACATGTTTGAATTAAGCAACTAGATAACAGAGAGTTGTTGATCATTAAAAGCACAAAAGGACCAATAGAACCAATGGCATTTTAAACATCACTGCGACAACCTGCTCCACATCATCAGGAGGACACATCTGGTCCTCACCCAGGAGGTGGTGCAGGTCCTGGTCTCGGTCCTGTTCCAGGCTCGTGCCTAAACTACTGCATCTGACACCTGGCTGGTCTTCCTGGATGTACCATTGACCTCTGCAGCTCATCCAGACTGCAGAAGCCCGGCTGGTTCTGCCAGACTGCATTGCTCTTCCACACCTGCACTGGCTACCAGTGGCTGCTCCAATCACATTTAGGTTTCTGGTACCTGTCTACCATGCTGCCAATGGCTCAGGTCTATCCTACATCCAGGACCTGGTCCAACCAGACACACCAGCCGGTCCACTACGCTCTGCTACTCCCTCACTACGAGGGGGCATAGCTACCGCTCAACTAAACCCAGACTGTCCGGGATCCATCCACAATTATGGAGCGAGCTCCACACTAACACCAGGACGACAGAAACTCTACACCTTTTCAGACTGAAACTCACCATGCCCCATGAACTCTTCCTCTGTCTCTTGTTGTTTTCTAAATGCAGCTCTTAAAGCTGTTCATCTTATTTGATGAAGCTGATGTTCTTGTATGATTCTTGCAGTTTTTGGTTGAATTTACTTATTGTAAGCTTCAGCTAAATGAGTGTCATGTAATGGAGAGAAGAGGACATATTTTGCATATTTGTATTGATTTCCCTCTTACTATATTTGACCATTATGCACCACAACAAGGTAAATCCCTTCTCTTACCTGATTCTGATTCTGATCCAGATCCTGAACATACACTAAAGCTCTCAGGTTTCTGCATGTGCTTTTGATGGGAAACAGCAGCAGGTTTTGAAACATGTGAAGAGGAGAAACTGATCAGCTCTGAATCTCGTTTCCTCTCTACTTTCAGATGAATCTGTTGGATGGGTTTCAACGCTACTCTTTTCCTTCATGTTATTTTTGGCTTTTATTGTCTCTTTTTATCTGTCTGTTGAAGTAACTTTGATTTGAACAGTGATTATTCTATAATAACGTTCTGTGTTGGTTTATAATCTGTTTAATCCAGCTGTTCCCTCTGCCTGGAAATGACTCCACTTTGAGTCTAATTCTGCTGTCAATTATCTCTCAGCTGCATTAAAGACTTGTGAACTCAACCTGAACCACAAACACTAAAAACAGCTTTGGTTTTCTGTGTTTATTTGTTTCTCCTCAGAGGAAACTAAACTGTGTCTGTTTCACACCAGCCGTCCTGTTTATTCTGTAGGTGTTAATGTGGCTGAACGACCGGCCTCAACCATCCAGGAGGATTCCTCACTGCTCAGCTGTCTGTCTCACCTGTCTGTCTCACTGTTCACCTGTCTGTCTCACTCCTCACCTGAGAATCTTACTGGTCTATTAATGCACTCACACAGATTTCCACATCAATATTTCTTTTTACCATCTGGAACCTTCACAGAACACATCAACAACATCGAGTTCAGTCTGGAAGACGTCAGTTTGTCTTTGTAAGACAAAGTTTCAGTTCCTTACTTGTCCTCTTGCTGTTATCCATCAACATCCTCCTGAGACTCAGACCCTTCCACCGCTTGTCTTGATAAACCTCAGACGTTGATGAATCAACAGACCAGACATCTACTTCTCCATTTTAATCTCATAATATTAATAATTTCTCAAACAATCTGGCACCACAAACAGGATCCCAATACGACAAATAATCTGGGTGAGTACACCTTTAGGAATCCTGATGGTTTTCCTGATGGAAGAGGATGAGGGTTTCACTGAGCGCCTGTTACTGCAGAGTCAATAAACATAATACACACACAAGCCTTCAGTTATCAAGCTCCTCTCCTGTTGAACCAGCTCCCAGTTTGGGTTCGGGAGGCAGACACCCTCTCTGCTTTTAAGAGTCTGCTAAAAACGTTCCTTTTTGATAAAGCTTAAAGTTAGGGCTGGCTCAGGTGAGCCCTGAACCGTCCCTTAGTTATGCTGCTATAGGCTTAGACTGCCGGGGGATTTCCGATGATGCACTGAGCTCCTCTCTCCACCTCTCTCTCGCTATCCGTACGCATTCATAACCCACTAGAACATGTTACTAACTCCACTTCTTCCTGGTAGTTCTTGTGCTTTTTGTGCTTTTTCACCCTCTCACTTTCTGCAGGTATTTCCGCCCCTGGAGCTGTAGATTCTGGATCTGTGATTGCAGGCCGTCTACTGCCCCCATGTTCCTGCTCCACACTCACTGCTGCAGTTGTTATTATTATTAGTCTGATTTGTTGTCTCTCCTCCTGTTCTGTCTCCCCTCTCCCCCTCTCTCCCCCTTTCAACCCAACTGGGTCGAAGCAGATGTCCGCCCACTGGTTCTGCTCGAGGTTTCTACCTGTTAAAGGGAGTTTTTCCTCGCCACTGTCACCAAGTGCTGCTCATGGTGGGAACTGTTGGGTCTCTCTAAATAATATTTTATGGTCTAGACCTACTCTATGTGAAAAGCATCTTGAGATAACTTTTGTTATGATTTGGCGCTTTACAAATAGAATTGACTTGACTTGACTTGACATGCAGCTGCGGTGTCTGACTAAACTCAGTATAATTCCAGTGAAATTCCACCAGTGAATGTTGACTTTAAACGGGGACCCAATAAAAAAATGTTATATATATATATATATATATATATATATATATATATAATTCAAGTCATTCTTGGGGGCTGTTCTTTTCCCAAAGTGAGGTTACAGTATCGTTTCTTTACTACAGGTGAGAAGTCAACTGGATCACACCGTGGTGGAAATGATTTGATTAACTTAAATTGTTATTGCAACTGAAAATGAATCAGCTTCACCCACTAAACACCGACTGCGGTTGAACCACCAAGTACCCACAACTACTGAGGCCAAACAGAAGGCGCTCAAACACCTCAGTGAAGTTCCTAAGGCCTGTAGCTACTCAACTGGGACCTAATCAAAACTAGGGATGGGGTTCAATAGCATTTCATCATATATGATTCAGTTCTGAATCCCTTTTTGAATTTGAATCCAGTTCTGAATTCTATTTGAATTTGAATCCAGTTCTGAATTCTATTTGAATCTGTATATGTTGTTTATTTGGTGGAATGACGACACCTCTTACTTAAAATAATCTGTCCTGTTTTTATTTTCTGTATCAAACCTGAACCACAGAGACTAATACTGAGCTGTGTGGGTAGTCTATCCTGGTTTTATCTTGTCCTGGTTCATCCTGGTTTGTTCTGGTTCTTACCTTCTCTGTGGACTGGGCAGTACCAAAGAAGATTGGTACAAAGGCGAGCCAGATGATGCAGGTGGTGTACATGGTGAAACCAATCGGCTTTGCTTCATTAAAAGTTTCTGGAACACCACGACTCTTCACTGCATACACCGTACATGTTACCTAGCAACAAGAATGATACAGGTTACCTAGCAATGAAGACAGTACAGTCTTCTACAACACATTTGTTCCCTGTCAAAGATCAGTGTGACATCAGAAGGGAGGTTCACATAAATCAAAAGCATGAAAAAAGATCAGCAGCTTGGTCTGACATCAATATTTATGAAAGCTGCTAATCAACATCTGATGATCAAAAACAGAAAAATTAAGGATCAATACTGGATCAATATGTTACCATGAGTACGATACTGTAGCTGAGGCAGCAGATGATTGACAGGTCGGACATATCACACTTCAGGATGCCTCGGGCCAGGTCAGGGTTCGGGGGACGGAGCTCCTCATAGTCAATGATGGTGTGAGGAGGAACGACGGCGAACCACACAAACACACCGAGGACCTGAAACACACAGAAAGATAAACCTGAATCATGTGACAAGGGGCTGAAACAGAAACACGAGTGGTCTGACACCTGTGTTCTCACCTGGACGGATATGAGGATGAAGGTGATGATGAGCTGAGAAGTGGGGCTGATGAATTTGGGCGGAGTCACCGACCTCTTGCCTTGTTCAAAGATGCGATAGATGCGGTTGGTTTTGGTCAACATGGCGGAGTAGGTGATGGCCATGCCGAGGCCCAGCAGGAGGCGCCGGAACGCACAAGCAACCACACCTGGCTCCGCGATCATCAGGAAGGTGATCAGGTAGATCAGAAAGATACCTACAGAGAAAAAGACAGGTGATGTCATCCTCACTGCTGATTATCATCAAGTTGGGAAGAAATAGTGTAAACCAAGTCTTAAGTCTAAGTCATCAACTTTGTCATGGTCAAGTATAAACTTTTTATCCTGGCTTAAGTCAGGTTCTGTCCTCTTGTGTAAAATATGAGCTTTTGTACCTTTTGTAGTCAACTCCAGCAAGATATAATGAAGTATGTTGATTAAGATGCTTCAGGAAACCATACCTAACCCAAACCCTCACAGGAAGTGATGTAATTTTTATTATAAAAGAAATGATAAAAACAATATATATATATATATATACATACATACACACACACACACACACATACATATATGTGAAGTAAATTTTAGAGCTGGTTCACTCAAGACAGAAGAAGTTTCAGGAGACCTGGGTGTCTTAAGCAGGAATATTTATTGAAGGGCGATTGAGGAGAAAAGGGGAAAACAACATGTGAAACACAGCTTGCTGCTGCCTGAATCTGAAGACGGTGTCCTGAAGCTCAGTATTTAATCCTCCCCAGACCTGCTAAGTTGCGTTTCGTCCAAATAAGGTTATTTCTAACTCAGCCTGGCATGTTTGAGGATTCTATTGGATATCGGATCCAAACAAGGAAATACGTCACTCTTTGCTGTCCTAACAACAGCAGTCTCTGTACAGTCTCTCTTATCCAGCGTCTCTGACCAGGCGCCAGCCTGTTGTGTCTAAGATTTCTAGCAGACCTTCGTCTCCCAGATGCCAGAGCCAACTCGGCCTTATCAGGAAAACAGCGACAGGTGGTTGACCTTAACTGTGAAGTCCTGTCTTAACTTACCCTTAACCTACAAGATGGAAGTTTAACATACAAGAAAGAAAATTTCTTCACAAAGGAGACATTTGGAAGTATGTCTTAAACATGCCTAGCGATTACTACGAGTACTTGGTGATGCCTTTAGATCTGATAATGTAGCTGAAATGAATTCCTCTGCCTGGACGCAGACTTAGAGACAAGGTGAGGAGCTCAGATATCCAGGAGGATGAGGAGGCGGAGAAAAAGATGCTGCTCCTTCGTGGTGAAAGGAGGTTTTCTATGCACATCCAACTAGGAGCAGACCCTGGGGATAAGTTTTGTATGTGTTTCTCAACCCTTAGACCTCCAGGCAACAGCAAGCTGCTGGAGTCCCTAACCCTAACACCTGCGGAGAATCATCGGACCTAAAGTAGACACCTGCTGATGATGAACCCAACTACTTAGCAGTAGTAGGCTATCTACCTGTGGGTAGATAATCACCTGTCAGTAGTACCTGTCAGTAGTAGTACACACCTGTCAGTAGTACGTAGCTCAGCTCCCTCCCTGACGCCCTGACGATGGGTGTGTCATTGAAGCGGATGAAGGTGATCACCACAGCACTGGTTGCTAGGATACCGAGCATGGCGAGGGAGGCGGGCACTAGGGCGAAGGGGGAGTTCCACTCCAGTTTGATGATCGGAGTCGGACGACAGGTGGTTCTGTTGGGGGCGGGACGCATGTCTGACGGACAAGTCTCACAGGTAAACTCATCCAACTGGTACTGATACCCGTCACAGAGCTGCAGACAGGTCAGTGAGAGAGACAGGTCAGACAGACAGGTCAGAGACAGAGAGACAGATCAGAGAGAGAGAGAGACAGGTCAGAGACACAGACAGATCAGAGAGACAGGTCAGAGAGGCTCACCACCTGAAACTAGACCTGGACTACCTGTATGACCATGTACACCTGTACAGACGAGCAGTCCCCATCCTGGCCGAAGCCCTGAAGGATGTCGCCTTCAGCAGGAACTTCAGCACTGCCCAGAGGACCGGTCGGCCAGCACAAACCCAACCCAGACCTCACAGAACTCCTATACCTCCCAGACCTCCCAGATTTCTCAGACCTCCTAGACCTCGCAAAACTCCTAGACCTCCCAGATCTCCTAGACCTCCCAGATTTCTCAGACCTTCTAGACCTCCCAGCCATCTTAGACCTACCAGACCTCACAGACCTCACAGACCTCCCAGACCTCCTAGACTTCCAAGATCTCCTAGACCTTCTAGACCTCCCAGATCTCCCAGACCTTCTAGACCTCCCAGATCTCCCAGACCTTCTAGACCTACCAGATCTATTGCACTAGTCTAGTAACGTTAGGCAGCTACTGTTTATTATTATGCACTATTAAATATTCACTCAATCTGTATCTTGTATTACCTAATTTATCATATGCCCGTTTAATTTTTGTAAATTATGTTTATAGTTCCTGCTTATAGTCTACTTACATTTAATGCACAAATCGTCCTGTATAATATGTACATAGTACCTCAACCAATCAATCGGTATATTTTCACTTACATTTTACGGTTCCATTTTAGAATACTTATTTATTATCTGTAAAATACTAATTTATTATCTGTATATCTGTACTTTTACCAGACCTCCTAGATCTACCAGATCTCCCAGACATTCTAGACCTCCCAGAACTCCACCAGCCCTGGCTGCCCACAACAATAGCTGAGACACCACAACCAACAGGATCCCCACAATCCAGCCAGAGCACGCCCCAGCTCAGAGCATCCCCCCTTCTTCCAGCAGTGCAGCCAGCTCTTCAGGCCCATACCTTCTAAACTATCCTCCAAAATGTCTAATTTAGTTTCCTTTACCATAGTTATTTACTTGCTGGTATGACTTCTCTCAGAGTTTAGATAACTCGATAAATTGTTCCTGGTTGTCCTCGCGGTTACGTCGTGATTATCATCTCATCCAATAAACTCCAAACAGTCACCCAGGGTATATTCTGTATTGTAAATTAGATTTACTACTACTTAGCACTAGTACTCTACTACTTTAATACTACTTATATTTATGCTTATGCTATCTTTTGCGCTACTTGTCTGTACTTGTTACGCACCAATACACCACAGCAAATTCCCTGTATGTGAAAACCTATATGGCAATAAACACGATTCTGGGGGGGGGGTAGGGACTCATGGTTGAGTCATGGCATGATTTTCTGGTATAGATCAGAACTAACCCATTCAATTGAAATGATCAAAAAAAGGCAGAATCCTGTAATTGAAAGTTTACAAAGAAATATTATGTGTAGACCAACGCGAATGCTGTTTACATCCCCCATCAGAATCCCCCTACTATATCAAAGAGGTGTTTTCCTTTCTAAAGGGGGAAATAAACCAATTTCAAACTGAAAGAGGCCTGTGGAGTCGACGGCATCTTAAATGAAATGATCAAATATTCTGTTGTATAACAGTTGGCACTCCTGCCATATGATATAAAGGTTTAATAACACCAATTTCTAAAAATGGAAATAAATACAACCCAAATAATTACCGTGGAATCTGCATGAATAGTAACCTGGGCAAAGTTTCATCAACAAACAAAAATGTTTTGAATAAATGCCAAATTGGATTCTTAACAGACAACATCTATACCTTCCCCACACTAACTGAGCAGGAATTAGTCAAGAAGAAAGGAAAGGCCCACGCAAGTTTTATTGATTTCACCAAGGCCTTCGACTCCATCTCGCAAGAGGGCCTTTACATAAACTACTTTACAAACATATGATGTCATTAAATCTATGTACACAAATAGTAAATGAGTAGTTAAAATAGGAAACAAACAAACAGCCTGCTTTTCCAAGCGTGGAAAGGTGAGGCACGGACGCAATTGGAGTCCAGTCCTCTTCAATTTATACATGAATGAATTCACATGCCAGAAGCAGTCTGGAAGTCAGGAAAACGTGCACAATTTCTATTTAGGCACCACTAAACTACAACATACCTCAACCTCAACGTAAGCTCCACGGGAAGCTGAAGTCATGACAAATGGGACAAAGCAATAATAGAATCTTTCCACACCGAGTTCTGTTAGAACATCCTGCATGTCTAAGGAAAGACCCTAAACATTGCATTTACAGCAGAACTGGGCCAACACCCCGCCCCCCCCCCCCCCCCATACTCAAAATACAAAAAAGATCAATAACATTTTACAATCAGCTTAAAAACAGTGACCCCAAACACACCATCATACAGCCCTCGTCTGCCAAAAGCTGGAGCCAGAGAAGAGTCCCCTCAGCCAGCCGGTCCAGACAACCCAACATGTCCCGGACAGCTTCAGGACCACAACACCAACAAACTCAGACCAAACCAAACGAACAACCAACAGAAAATAAACTAGATCACATACTGAAGGAAACCACTAAAACTTCCAAAACAGACTTTCAGGACTGCCTTCTTCCACTTACGTAACATTATAAAAGCAAGGCACATCCTCCAAAAGACCCAGAAAAACTAGTCCATGCATTTGTTACTTCTAGGTTGGATTATTGTAATTCCTTATTATCGGGCTGCCCCGATAAGTCTTTAAAGACTCTCCAGCTGATCCAGAATGCTGCTCCACGTGTACTGACAGGAACCAGCAAAAGAGAACATATTTCTCCAATATGAGCTTCTCTGCACTGGCTCCCTATAAAATCCAGAATAGAATTTAAAATCCTCCTCCTCACCTACAAAGCTCTTAATGGTCAGGCACCATTATATCTTAAAGAGCTCATAGTACCGTATTACCCAACAGCACTACGCTCACAGAATGCAGGGTTGTGGTTCCTACAGTCTCTAAAAGTAAAACAGGAGCCAGATCCTTCAGTTACCAAGCTCCTCTCCTGTGGAACCAGCTCCCAGTTTGGGTTCGGGAGGCAGACCCCCTCTCCTCATTTAAGAGTCTGCTTCAAACATTCCTCTTTGATAAAGCTTAAAGTTAGGGCTGGCTCAGGTGAGTCCTGAACCATCCCTTAGTTATGCTGCTATAGGCCTAGACTGCCGGGGGATTTCCCATGATGCACTGAGCTCCTCTCTCCTCATTTTTATCCCATTACTGCATGTTACTAACTCCACTTCTTCCTGTAGTTTGGAGCTTTCTCTCTTCCTGCAGGTGTTTGTGCCTCTGGAGCTGTAGAGTCTGGATCTGTGACTGCAGGCCGTCTACTGCCCCCATGTTCCTGCTCCACACTCACTGCTGTACTTATTGTTATTAGTCTGATTATTATGTTGTCTGTCCTCCCCCTCTCTCTCCCCTCTCTCTCCCCTCTCTCCTCCCCTTTCAACCCAACTGGGTGGAGGCAGATGTCCGCCAACCCAGAGCATGGTTCTGCTCCAGGTTTCTACCTGTTAAAGGGAGTTTTTCCTCCACTGTCACCAAGTGCTGCTCATGGTGGAACTGTTGGGTCTGTAATTAATATTTAAAGAGTCAGTCTGGATCTGCTCTGTGTGGAAAGTGTCCTGAGAGAATTTCTGTTATGATTTGCGCTATACAAATAAAATTGACTTGACTAGATGATGGTCAGGGTGAAGAGTGTGGATTTAGTCCTCTATGTTGTTCAGTCAGTATGGATAGGTGGCCAGATCACACTCGCCAGCTACTCTTTATGTAGACATGAGAGGGTCGGACTGAGATAAAGTTCTGGTTGACTAAGGTTTGGACTGCAATGTCTACAGCTCATATCCAGCCAGGGACATTAGTCCCCCTAGTTTCCCCATCATCTCTCTACTGACAGTGGTCTAATTAGATTCAGGTACCAAACTTTGGTACTACCGAGTAGCAATTCACGTTTAATCAATCAAAATAAATTAGAGCATATGCGGGTGAGAGTGCAGGGGAGATGTGTATGTTAGAGGGAGAGTGAGACTACGTCACCCCTGCAGCTTGTTCAAGTCCAACACAATGGCAATGGTAAGCCGCACACGGTCACAAGAGTGGTTCAATGAGAATGCGAAGCTGTCCAGGGCAACATGTCTAAGCTGAGGAAACACCAGGTCTAAAATAAAATATATCTAAAAGCTGAGGCCTGTGCAGTGTTTGATGTCTGACAGCTGCAGCCAGCACCAAAACATCCACAGACAACCAAACTTTAAGTGAGGCATCAACCACTCATCGACATTAATTAATTTACTAGTTGGGTGAGTTGTTGTTGAAGATAACGAACCCACTGAGCGTCAACCAACACTGGCTGCCTCTGACACACAACAGCGTTATCACGCTATGGTGACAGACTCTGACAGGCTGGAGGCTGTGGGGCGGGTTTGGAAAGTGAGAAGGTGTTAGAGAGGGGTTTTATTACGTATGGTGTGTAAAATGTTCTATATAAATTGCAAAATGTTCTATATAATTAGCAATGTTGAATTTGAGAAGTTTGGACTAGTACAGAGAGAGTCAAGTAACCAAAGTAACTTGAAGTAACCAAATCCAGGTAAAGGTACCGGTTCAAATGTGAACAGTACCCAACCTCACGAAACACATGTGAACCTGATCCTCTGAAACATCTGATCCTTTAAAGGTGAATGTCTAAGGCTCCTCGGTGCCCCCTACAGGCTGAACTGTTCATGGAGAGTCTGAAATAATCAAAATTAATGATCTGGGGAACATTGACAGTGAATCAGATGTTCAGATATTTGACTCAAGATTTGGGCCGGCTGACCTCAACATTACATTTTACCTCACAGTGCCAGCAGCAGGGAACTCCTTTCACCATCTTCTTCCTCTCTCCTGGTTCACAGGGAAAACTGCAGATGGAGTCTGGAACTAATTTATCTCCTCCAGACCACTGCATCTCCTCCAGCTGACAGACAGACAGGTGGGGAGACACAGGCGGGTGGAGAGAGTGAGAGTAAGACAGAAATCTCAAAACCACCAGATGTGGTTATATCTTTCATCTTTCCGTTTGATCCAATCAGCCGCTTACGTTGAGTCTCAGGTTATTGGTCCACTGGCCGATGACACGGTAGCCTGGATGGCTGTGATTGGTCATCTGGAACTGGAAGATGTCGTAGCGGCCGGGTGCGTCTCCATTCTCATTGAACAAAACACTCGTACCTGCACTTCCTGTAGGCAAACAAACACAAACAGGAAAGACATACAGTCACATGACATGTCACATGAGTGCAGCTGAAACATCTTCTGTCCATCAGTGAGAAATCTTTTTCATCTTTTACAGAATAAAAACAGTTTTTTTTTCTGTTATTTGTTTTCTTTGTACAGAAATTGAAAATGTAAATGAAAACAGATGGAAACAAGTTTTCTTCTTCCTCCTCCAGTTTTCAGCAGCTGCTCACTTTAATTATTAACACACAGAAACACACACAGTATACACACAAAGAACACAGAACACACAGATCATACAGAACACACAAAACACACAGAACACACAGATCATACAGAACATACAGAACACACAGAACATACAGAACATACAGAACATACAGAACACAGAGCATACAGAACATACAGATCATACAGAACACACAAAACACAGAACACACAAAACATACAGAGCACAGAACACACAGAACACACAGAACATACAGAACATACAGAACACACAGAACATACAGAACATACAGAACACAGAACACAGAGCATACAGAACACAGAACACACAGAACATACAGAACACACAGAGCACACATAATATACAGAACACAAGTTACAAAATCATGTTGAACTAGTCAAATGTAAGAGAAGTCTTTAGTCATGTGTCAATGGGTTACTAAGTAACATCTGTGGCAGTGTCCAATCAAAAAGCATTCAACAATGTAAACAAGGAAAGGTTTCAACTGACAAGCGTTCACAACATTCACCTGCTGATCAATAACCCTCTGAATCAATATCAAGGCAAAGATCAGTGGGTTAAGTAATATATCACGGCATGGCTCAGGAGCTAGAGCGCTAAACAGAAGGTTCCTGGTTGGATATCCTTTACCAGCATCTCGAAGTGTCCTTGAGCAAAACACTGAAACCCTAACCGCTCCGTTATAACCGTTATGTTCCAGATAACGCTTATGACATCACCATCACCACTGACCAATCAGTGATCTCGTGGAGCTCGGTGTAGATCAGGATGGTCTCTGAGGAGGTTAGAGTCCAGAGACCAGCAGCGCTTTGGCTTTGTGATGATTTATATGAGAGATACAGATTCTGGTTGGAGGGAACGATGATCTAAGTCAGCTTCTTCAGCCGTATGTTGCCAGGGCAACAGGTCGGTTATCCCCTGGTGACATGGTGTCTGTTTGTCACATGTTGTATTTCTATCCCTGTAGCAGGGAGATTCTTTGGTTGTTTATCAGCTACACAACAGTCACACCTGGCAGCACGAGCACTTCGTCTACAGACTGACAGACTGAAACCTTAAAACCAACAAGCTGCCACCTTGGGGTGACCTGACCACCAGGTGTCGGGCTGCAGGTGTCAGTCTCAGTCGAGTTGTCCCAGTTCAGGTTTTTGTCTGATCTCTTTGAATCAACCATGGAGTTCATTAAAGGCCAAACTCCCAAAATACACCGACATCCTAAATAAGAACACACTTCTACTGAACTGATTAAATATTCAGACGACTGAGAGGATTCATGCAGAGAGAGAGACAGGTAGTCAGACAGACAGGTTTCATGGCGTTCAACTCTAGCAGAATCCTCTCAGTCTTCCAGCTGCTGCAGCTTCTTGTCTTTATAAAATATGGATTTGATGTCTAACAGGATGAAGCTGCTGCAGTTTGTTATGCTGCTCTGAAAATCTCTCTGAAAACTTGGTCCTGGACACTTTCTGTACATCTGGACTTTAATCTGACTCAGAAAAAGACTAAAAAGACTCAGTCATCAGGTCAGTTGGTCCTGCAGTAACTCACCAGGTCGACACTCAGCAGTCCACCTGTATCTAAAGGGCAGTTGACTTCCCTCTGTAGAGAGTAGTGCCACCATGTTGGACAGAGGAGTGAAGGAAGACATCATTTTAAAAAAAATATTTTTATATTTGACTTCTTTATTCCTTTATTCTTTATTTTATATATCTTATATTTCCAATTGTTATTTATCTGCTCTATCTGCTGCTGTAACAAATTAATTTCCTCACTGTTGGATGAATAAAGTCTCATCTTATCTTATCTTATGTCCAACTGGAACAATCATCAGTCAACAGATTTCTACCACACCACCTCTCAGACACCCATTCACACCTGGACTCATGTGACAGCCAGGGGGATTAAGGACCCACATGGGTCCTCAACATCAAGGTGTTCCTGGACCAGACGAGATCCACCATTTCATTCTTTCAGTCACTACTCCTAGACCAGGACCACAACTGAGGTTTGGAACAGAGATCTATTGGTGAATCCATTAAGATCAGCTCCCTTTGAACCACCAGAGTCTGATACAGAGACCACATCACTGCTGACTCTGCACTGAGCCACCTGTTGATCTCGCCTCCATCTGACCCTCACAGGTGAACCAGACCCTGAGATCCTTGAATTCCTTCACTATGGGCAGTGACTCACTCCAACCTTAAGGTAACAGTCCACTGGTTTCCATCAGAGTACCAAGTCCTCAGACTGGGATGAGCTGACCCTCGTCCTGCTGAGGTCCCAGTCTGATGAAACCAACAGAACCACATCATCTGCAAAGAGCAGAGATACAGTCCTGAGGCCACAATACTGAACCTCTCCACACCTCGACTGCAGTATCAGATTCTGTTTGGCCTCCCTGTCAAGACTCCAACACAGCAGCTTTCAGTTGGCCCGAGTGTCCCCTCTCACCCTGGACAACTCCAGAAAAGCAGATTTCAGAGGCCTGGACTACGAAGCAGGTTCACCATACCTAGGGTATCTTTTCATTATCTGGCTTCACTGAACCTAACAGATGCGATTGCGGTAAGCAGTCACACAAAGGTGGTTATCAACTCAGTAAGTTAACCCAGTGTTTCCCAATCTGGCCATGAGTGAGTCTGTGTTTGCAGTGTATGACCAATCGCAAAGTCTGCTGGCAGCAGAGTGGCTTATTTTTCAAATTAAAAGCAAACTATAATATCAGAGAATTACGAAGAAGTTAAACACATGATAAGGCTGAAAGCAACACAGCTGCAGCTGCTAAATGCATGTTGCAGTGAGGGTCTGCAGCACTGATGTTGCCGTTTCGATGCTGCTCTGAGTGTTTTCTTATCGTTGATGTTGAAGCTCTGACATAAACTTAAAAAATATCAAATCTTTCTTACCGTTGAAGTTGACGGCTCTGATGTAGTCAAGTAGTGAGCGTCCCTCTACAGGGTCCATGCTGCTGCACACTCCGGAGCTGCCAGGACACAGGTCTTGGTGCATGCTGTGCAGAGCGTAAGCGACGGCATAAACCGCATCAATCACAAACTGAACCTTCCCCTCCTGCTCGTAGGAGGAGTCACGACCGATCCTCTCCTCACCTGCAGGCACACACACAAATCACATGACATGGGGGGCATTTGTCTTGATTGACAGGTGTTTCATGGTGGTCGCTGTTTGCTCGTTTCACCTGCAGTGCCTTGACCACGATCCCTCAGGTGTGGGCATACCTGTACATTTCTTCTTGTCAGGGTCCAGTTTGATTCCAGGTCGGGTCAGTTTACACCTGAAGTCGTCCTCCCAGAACTCATTGAACCAGATGTTCCTGCGGTTGTTCTCCAGAGAACGAGACATGAAGTACTGATCGAAGCCTGTACAACACACACACACACACTGATGAACACAAAAGAACACACTCAGTCAGGTTCAGCCTGTCAGTCCATGATATTTTCATTTCATTTTTACCGTCTATTGAAGCCCGTTTGGGCAGGATGGTGACGGCGCCCTCTGCGACGTCCTCCAGCTCTGTGATTGGTGAACTCTTTGCTCCCCAGCTGTCTGACCCCACAAACAGGAAGTGACCTGTCAGGTTAGCACGCTTTGCCGCCTCTAGGACACGCCTACCAGGAGGAGAAGGGAGGAGTCAGAGGGGAGTCAAGTGACCATACAAGGCAAAAAACAGAAAACTGGACTGAAAGTGATGATTGTGTGGGGGAGCTCAGGAGCTGATCTGGGGTCAGTTCATTGCGTTTTACTTGATGTCGTCCTCGTTGGCGAAGATGATCACTCCTCTGGCGTTACTCGTCTCCATCAGACGTTTGATGATCTTGTCGAACTCTCCAGCTGTCGGCTCGCGAGGAATCTTTACCGACTGAGCAATACACACCCCGCCTGACAGAGAGAAGACAGGTACAAAAAGTGACAGACAAGTTTACTGTGAAACAGACAGAGAGAGGGACTGGTACCCTCAGAAAAACAGAGTGTTTCCATCCACCTATTTTCGTCCACATTTTCAATTTGCTTCAATTTGGAAATACTGCAAAAATAATCTCTAAATGTGTGTAAAAAGTGTTTGCTTTTGTGTGGAAGTTTATGTGTGAATAAAAAGCAAGTGGAAACATAGAAATTTTACAGAATTTTCATCATGTTTTCCACATGGTTTTCCCTTGTTGGAACTTTGACTGGAGCTTTTTTATTGACGTCATCTCATTGTGTCTTCTTCTGTGGTGGTTTAATGGCACTAACTGGAGAATCAGCTCCACCTGCTGTTTATCTCTATCAACCAATATTATATTATATCATATTAACACAACAGGATCGGTTGGAAACAAACGTTCATCCATGTTTTCTTTTGATGATTTTTTTAAGATTTGGTTAGAATCTGAGCTAATTTTGACACACAGGTTTAAAATCGGGTACCGAGTTTCCAGTTTTTTCTATGAATTCTCATCAAAATCTGTTTCTTATATCCAAGAAAATCACCTTCAGGAATCTGGGATTATAAATGTGTGTACTAAGAACGGTTGTATGTGCTGAAACAGAGATGTTGAACAGATACAGTACGATCGCTGTTGCTACAGTGAAATTACTGCAACTTTTCAGCTGCAACCGATCCTTCTAATCATGTTTAATGATATAATAACAGTTTACAGTTCAGCTGTGTGCCAAATATACATTTTAGATTAACCGAACGAAATGAGTAAAAAATCTGTAATTCATCCAATCAGAGTACAGAGTACATTGAGTGCAGAAGATCATCTGAACGTTACAATGTTCCTGTTGCTCAGACCACCAAAACAACCTGCTGACATGGATCGTGGATAATGGATTTTGCTTCATTGCCACTCTACATTAGTCTGGCTCTAGACCTCTGAACTTCAAGTAGTCACTATAAAGATGATCATACACTCAGACACATTAACACTGTTAATGTTCAGAGGACCTTATGATCTCTTTAGTTGTGAGTGTGGTAGTTTAAGATGACCTCATACCGCATAGCTGAAGAACACCATTTTAGGTTTAATTATCTGCAGTTTTCTGTGTAAAAAGAATAAATTAGAATAAATTAGAGCCCTAACATACCAGCCTCTCTAGAGATCTGCATGAAGGCGTCGACTCCGCTCTCTCCGTAGTTTCCCTCAGAGGCGAGCGTGGAGACGTAATTCCAGCCCAGAGCTTTGACAATGTCCAGCATGGTCTGAGCCTGGTACGAGTCCGGGGGAACCACCCGAGAGAAGAAGTCGTACCGGTTATTATCGCTGAGCTCCGGAGCCGTCGACGCATAGCTCACCTGAGGGATCTGAACAACACATCAATAAGCAATAATCAGTAATATGAAAATAAAAAAACAGATTTCAGATAAAGTTTGGAATTAAATTAATCTCTTCTTAAACATGCAGGTGTTTAGTTAAAAACTATAATCTGTTGATCAATAACTGGACTCCACTCATCAATAACTAGACTGTATTATATTATTGCAATTATTAATGTGATAATAACTGATTTCATCAGACAGGCCCCACATGTCTTAGACACACATTACTTCTGTAAAGAGTGATCGTTATTCAATCGAAGTTTCTGAAAGCCTTAACTTTCCTCTGAACGTATGTTAAGCCTGTTTTATACTTGTACGTTGTGTACGTACGTACAGCTCCACTGTGAGCCTCTGTCACCTACAGTTACACATAACACCTTTCTCCTGAGGTATCTCCATCTGAAGACGTTTAACATTAAACTAACAGGTTACTGGGTTAAACTTTAAACGGTTCATGATGAACTCCAGACTATAACAACACATGCCAACATTCATACATACACTGAAGGCAGAAGCTGTCTTCGATCAAACCAGGAACCTTCCGATTAGTAAAGAACTGTCTACCTGCTGAGCCACGCCGCCCCTCAACTGGACCTCTTGAATCATAAATAATCAGAGAGGGGTACAGGCATCTTACTGTGTGTACCAAAATAGTTGCATATATATGTACCTGTCCCTAACTTAATTTCCCTTCGGGGATGAATAAAGTAATCTATCTTACAAATAAACTAATGTACATTCAGTGTTGAGTTTGTTAAGAAACCCCAGCTAAAATGTATGTAGTCTAATCCAAGAGTACTGTAATTAATCTTCACAAAGGTTATAATGTTATACAGAGGTGTTTCTATTATTTCGTCTACTCTCAGTGTACAAAAAATAAGAAACACCTGTCAGTTTCAACACAAACTGAACATTATAACCCTTTACTGCAGGGCTGCTACTACTAGACAGACTTAGTTCAGTTAGGTGTACCTAATAAACAGGACACTGAGTGTATGCAGTTTATAAAGATCATGAGATCAGATCAGAATTAAGAAGAAAAAGATTTAAAAGTAGTTTGGCTTGTTAATTCATGTTCAGATCACAGAAATCACCAGATTTCCTTTGAACTAAGCTGAGACCCTTCTATTCAGGTGGTCTCTGTCCAGGTATTTAGTCCAACCATAACAGCTTTCACTTTCACACCAGCCATAATGAACTTAATGTACAAAGTAACTGGGCAACCCCACCAGAGTTCATCTGAACCAGACCAGAAAGGTTCGAGGTGAAAACAGAATCAGAAACACAGATCTCCTTCAGTCCTGACTCTATACTAAACCCTGTTTGGTCAGAGCTCAGGGTCAGATTAAACACATGCACACTACTGGTCAGACTGGAAACACTGGTGGAGTTATACAGAGCAGACACACACACACACACACACACACACACACACACACACACACACACTGGGGATTAGTGTTGTGTAACAGCCTGAGCTCAATGTGTGTCAGAGCTTCAATAAACTGAATAATAATCACATTAACACACAACACTGTGAAAGTGTGTGTAAGTGAGTGAGTGTGTGTGTGTGTGTGTGAGTTTGTGTGTATGTGCAGATTAATGAAGGACTCCACATTAACGAGCTCCTAAAAGCAGACCTCGTTATGACAGTCATCATCATCATCATCATCATCATCAGAGAGACGCTTCAGTGGAGCGAAACAAACATGAACATCAGCTGAACTGTGTTCAGGTTTCAGTTTATAGCTTTAATATTTTCTGAGGATTCAGAACAGAAGCTGATTCAGATTCTTACTGTCTGTTGGCAGAATAACAACCAGTTCAACTTCCTGCATGTTTCCACTAGAACACCCTGAACACCACCAGTCTGGCTTCAAGACAGCCACTCAGTGGAGACCATAACAGAGGAACTCCACACTGCCAGAGCAGCCTCCCCATCAGCATCGAGGACTCTGGGGTGCCCGCTCCTCGGACTGAAGGAACCTGGCGTGATCCTGGACGACCTGCTGTCCTTCTCTGCCAACATCGCTGCGACAACCTGCTCCACAACATCAGGACAACACATCCGGTCCTCACCCAAGATTTGGCATGTTCTGGTCTAGGTCCTGGTCCAGGCTCATGCCTAGACTACTGCATCTGACTCCTGGCTGGTCTGCCTGGATGTACCATCAACCTCTGCAGCTCATCCGGACTGCAGCAGCCCAGCTGGTTCTGCCAGACTGCACCGCTCCTCCACACTTGCACCGGCTACCAGTGGCTGCTACAATCACATTCAGGTCTCTGGTACCTGTCTACCGTGCTGCCAATGGCTCAAGTCCATCCTACATACATAACCCTAACCCTAAACCCAGACTGTCCTGGATCCGCAATGGTGGAACGAGCTCCACACTGACACCAGGACAGCAGAAACTCTACACCTGTTCAGACTGAAACTCACCTGTTCAGACTGACTCAAACTATATAAAATGTGCTGTTGTCTCCATATTTAAATTATATCATGTTATGAATTTAGACTGTAGGCTGCTCATTACAGTTTGAATATTTCATTTGTTGCCACATTCAAACGAATGTTCGAATTTGAAATGAAAAGTGATAGCCCTAAAGATGAGAGTCACCTGACCAGCAGTAGGTGAGTCGGTACTGTTGCTAACAAGCTTCTCCACTGACCCTGATCACCTTCTTAGGCCGCGTTCTGACCAACTTTAACATGTAAAAATACAGCAAAGTTGTCAGAACAGTTGGACTTTGTTTGAATTTGGTTTAACACCCAGCAATCCACTGCTTTGACTGGTGGTAGCTGAGCATGTAAGGTGAGCGCTGCATTTCTCTTGTCTACCTGCGACGGTGCACACGCTTAAAAAATTACTTCCTGTCTCAGAGAATTATTAACCTCTGTGCCGTGATTCTTACAAACCAAACTGGACTTTATGAAGCAGTATTGGTGCTTACAGTAAAAGTAACATGAATAATAATAATAATATATTTTATTTATAAAGAGCTTTTCAAGGTACTCAAGGGTCCTTTACAAACATTAAAATTATCATAAAAAGCTACACATTAAAAACATAGTACACACAACATTCATCACACATTAAAAGCAGTTCTGAAAAGGTGAGTTTTGATTTGTGATTTGAACATGGAAAGATCGGTGCAGATGTGTTTGGGGAGAGGGTTGCAGAGGGAGGGGGCAGCTGTGGAGACGGCTCTGTCGCCCCAGGTCCGGTGTTTGGTTCTGAGTAGCAGAGACGGGAGGTTGGCGTCAGAGGAGCGGAGGCTACGGGATGGGGTGTGGTGGAGCAGGTAGGTCAGGTAGGAGGGGGCCTGATTATGGAGGGCTTTGTGAAGGACTTTGTATTGGATCCGTTGTGGGACGGGCAGCCAGTGGAGGTTCTGGAGAACAGGGGTGATGTGATCATGGGAGTGGGAGTGGGTGAGCAAGCGAGCAGCAGAGTTCTGGATGTACTGGAGTTTATTTAGGACTTTGGATGATATTGTTGCAGTAGTGGATTCTGGAGGTGATGAAAGCTTGGATCAGAGTGTCAGCAGCAGATCAGGAGAGTGATGGGCGGATGTTTTTTAGGTGGGAAAAGGCAGTTCTGGTGATTTGGTTAACATGGTGTTCAAAGGAGAGATTGCTGTCGGCTGACAGAGCAACCGACTGAGGGACCGACTGAGCCACAGACCGACAGACAGACCGACTGAGCGACCGACAGACCGGCAGACCAACAGTCTGACAGAGCAACAGACCATCAGAGTGACAGACAGACAGCCAGATAGACAGACAGAGGGACAGACTGACAGAGCGATGTGACAGGTGTGAATCAGGACGAAGAGGTGATTGGCTCAAACCAGACACACCTGTTCCTGTTCCAGTTTCTACTGGATGTGTCAACCTGTGTTGTCACCATCTGAAATCACCATGGGAATGAATGAAAATTCCCATGATGCATCTGTGTGACCCAGTATTTCTGCTGTTTCAGTTTGATTTTAACAAACCAGAGTAATAACAATCTAATAATCTTCTGAAAACACACGTCCAGAGTAACGCACACATACACACAGTCATTAAAAGCTTTCATTAGAGTCCGTCCGTCATCCAGACACAAACTGTTTAAAACATTAATCCACCAACCAGACTAATTCATCCACTCACTGTCTGTCTCTAAACCTGTCTGTCTGTCCCTCTATACTTGTCTGTTAACCTATCTACCTGTATGTTTCTGTGAGTTCTAACATTACAGACTTTATTGATGTATGTCGTATTTTTCAGTGTCTCTGCTGACATGTTTACACATTTACACATGTTGCACATTTACACGTTTAACCATGTTTGCATATAATTGCACATGCACCATTCAATTTTGTCCTCTGCCCTGAGTTCAGACTGTCAGTCTCAGCCTGACTAAAGCTCTGCCTGAGACACTGAATTTAGGAAATCAAAACTCCTTAAACTGTGTACAGAAACCAGTTACAGTATGATTTAATCCCAGATACATAAACAGAAAACCCAATTGAACAATTCAAAATGACAAAAAAAAAAATCCTGTTTGAACAGCAAGTTCAAGTTCAAATCCTTCAGTAACCAGATGAAGGCAGACTGGAAAATGTAAATTGGGAAGAAAGCCCAGATTAAACCTGAGATCTGCCTTAAAAACAGCAATGCTATTAAAAGCTCTACCCTGTGTCCATCATCCAGTTTACTTTGGACTGTCACATTATTTATATATGAATTCAGACAGGTCAGATAGTAAACACAGAAAAACAAAATCAAGTACAGGATTGGAAAAAATGTTTGAAGATAGTATTCTGACAGATTCATTCCACATGTTTATATCACAACAGATTAATGGACTGATAAACGCATGTAATATTGGATCAATACATATCAATGACCATGCTCCTCGTTTATATGAACTCAGTGGTCATTTGGCATTTGGACCCCAAAGATGGACATCATATTTACTAAAAGATTTCTAAAAGAAGATTGAATAGAAACATAAATGATATAAGCCACTAAATCAGTTCTATTAGTTCTTCACACACACGCAACCGATGTAACACATGCTGTTAATATCATCATCTGCACGTCTATTTTCAAGCTGCTGATGGCGTATCAGCGGCGTTCCATTTCACATATCTCCAATATGTCATGATTTTACTTGAACTGAAATCGATCAACTGAAACTGCTGTGAGAGACTCAGCGGACGTCTTCAATTACGTCCAAAACTGTTTTTCCATTTGTTTTCACAACACCTTAAACTACACTACATGCACACATCAACATTACTGATGCCACTGACTAACATACCTCACATCCCAATTTACTTCTCAGTTTATTTTATTTACTACAATAAATAACTTAAATTTGTTGGCATTAGCAAGTCCATTTCCCTTTTTATGTCATAGCCAACAGGCAGGTTTAAGACACTGTATAGTATAATAATACAATCAACCTGCATCCGACCAACAACCAACCAGTAATACCAGCAAGCACCTATTTGTACTACTGTAAGATTTATATTAGCTGTAGATGAATGAGCCTAACAGGTATTATTTAACTCAAAGAGTCTCAGGATGTTGGCCACCATGATGTACATGGAACTGATTTACCTGTCTGTATGTTACCTGTATATTACCTGTACATTGACAGGTTTTTCACCTGTATATGAACTGTACATTAACAGGTGTATCACCGGTATATTACCTGCATGTTAACATGCGTATCCCCTGTATATTACCTTTATATTAACAGGTGTATCACTTTTATACTACCTGTACATTAACAGGTTTATTAGCTGTATGTTACCAGTTCACTAACAGGTGTATCACCTGTATATGAACTGTACATTAACAGGTGTAATAGCTGTATGATACCAGTTTATTTACAGGTGTATTACCTGTATGTTATCTGTATATTAATAGGTGTATCAACTGTATATAACCTGTAAATTAACAGGTGTATTACCTGTGTGTTACCTATATATTATTTACCTCAAACAGTCTTAGGATGTTGGCCACCATGATGGATACGGAGCTGGCTGAGGCTCCGATCACTCCCACTACCCTCTCTGGTTTCCGGATGATGGGCGGCTCCCCATTGGAGCAGCGGATGTCAGACGTGTCTTTCTGAATCAGCGCCTGGACAAAGGTGAGTGACTGTTCCAGGGCGTAGGTGTCTCTGGAGCAGGTGTCGAGGATGCGGGCCCCCAGCGTGATGTTGGGCAGCAACTCGGGGTCACTGTTGATCTGGTCAAGAGCATACAACATGGCCTCCATACGGTGGATCCCCTTCTCTTTCTTCAGCTCTCCGCAGGGTAGACCGTGAGGGCCGCGGGAGTGGATGGGGAACAGCCCCCCCAGAGTGATGTCACCAGGTATCTTTATGGAGTGGGGGTGGAAGTGCTGGTGGGAGGCACTTACCTGGACCACCTGTCCACCAATCCAGAGCCAGAGAGACAGCAGGAGACATGGCCACAGAAAGGACTGATAGGGTGTTCGTCCAATTGGGAACGAGATGTGATGATGATGGCAGAGGGGGAGGGAAGAGGGGGCTGGGCCTGATGATGTCATACTGAGGTGACAATCAGGGGAGAGTGTTCATCCTGCTGTGGATACCTGAGGACACATAAATCAAATAATCAATCAATCAATCAATCAGTTTGAAGAGTTTGATTTCAGGGCTTCAGGTTGACAATCAGTGACATCATAACAGAGAGAGCAGCTGAACATAAAATCTGATATATTAAAACATTTAAATTATTTGTTACATTCACATTTTATTATATTTTTAGATAATATTTAGTAATACTAATTATTAAAACTGATAGTAGTTTAATGTTTATGCTTAACTTTGTTCTGCTTTGTTGTCCTTGATTTTTGCTTATTTTTCCATTGAGAGCAATGGAAAAACTGGAGTCAAATTCCTTGTATATGACACATACACGGCCAATAAACCCGATTATGACTCTGAAGATAAATTGAAGATGAAAATTGTTTTTTATTTTTAACGTTTTGTTTTTTTCTTGAGTCTGTCTACAGACTGCGTGGATGAACTGTACATTAATGAATCATTAAGCATGGACAACACTGATCCCAGGTATGCTGCTCCTCTCCAACCTCCTGCAGGTAAAATCTGCTTTTTCTGTAGCTGCAACAAACTCTGCTCACTTTATAAACCCTCTGCTTACTTTGAAAACTCTCTGCTCACTTTACAAACTCTCTGCTCATTCTTCAGCTTGTAGGTCATTTAAAGGATGATCCTTTTATCTGACTGTGTAAGAAATGTTACTTGTGATAGTATAATCGCATTTCCGTTCATTCTCAGTGCTCCACACTATATCACCTTCTTCAGAGTTAAATGAGGAATTAAACTTGAAGAGTTTACTGGATGATATTGTTGAGAATTATGGGAAATGTAGTTCTTGGATGGAGTAGTTCATTTCAAATGCAGATGGATTTTGGATCTGTTCACTTATATTTAAAAGTGAACATTATTCATCTTTTTCATTCAACTAAGGGTGAAGATGAAAAAGTGTGTATGTTAATGAATATTGTGAAATGCGTTTTAAATTGAAAGGACTTGTACTGAAGCTCACCCTGGTCTGCACCTTGTTCTGTGTGTGTTCTCAAAGGAGGAACTCATTTTAATTTGTGACATATTTTTAATCTCAGTGAGGATTTCCTGCTTAAATAAAGGTTTTTTTAAAAGGATAATCAATAATGAGCTGAGTGATTATTGAGTTTTGGGGTCAGAGGGTACACAGCAGTGTTGTATTACATCTAACACAAGAACAAACATCTATAGTGTCTAGAAACATGAACAAAGCAAGTTAAACATCGAGTAAAAAATACAAGATGCAAAGTCTCATAGAGATGTAATAAATTAACTAATGATTATTTTCATTATTGATTCATATACAGATTATTTCCTCAGTTAATCAATTCGATCTTTGTTGATATAACATCTTAAAATAATGAAAAATGTCCAAAGTGACGTCTTTAAAAACAGATATAAAATAACGTTTACTGAAATAAATCAATAAATCTAAAACCTAATTTACTGTTGATCTACTAATCAATATTTTGACTGATGAAAATAGAATATAATAGCAAATAATATTTTTTAATCAACTGATGTTTATTCATCTGCAGGTGGAGAACGTATCTGATCATAATAATCAATAAAGTCATCAGTTTAAATAATAGAGTTTTTAATGAAATGTTAAAAAACAATGATGCAGCTGCAGTAATAATATTAACATTTACACCAATTACATTTAACGTCACTGGTTTCAAACAGCAGCTGAGCTGGTTTCATCCTCTGACTTTAATCACCTGGTTTGATCTGATTCACAGAGAATCAGAGCGGAACTTACCACAGCGGAATCCCGTCTCCTCCCGGTCTGATCTCAGTCCAGAACCCGCTCCGCTCCGGCTGCAGGTCCACACGCTGCTCTGCTCCGGGAAACTCTCCGCTGGTCCCCGAGTCCGTCTGACGTGAAACTCCGGTTCACCTCCTGCTGCTCCTCCGATCAGCGGAGGACTGAAGACTGAGCTGTCTGTCTGTCCGTCTGTCTGTCTCTCTCAGTGTGTGTGTGTGTGTTCAGATGTCCTGTGAGGACTCACGTCTGTTTGTCATTTCAGTTCTGTGATTTCACTCGGAGTGGATCATCTGTCAGTCCGAGAACATCTGTGAACGTCAGTCTATGTTGACAGACAGAGACCTCTACATTTTTAAATACATTTAAATACAATCAAAAAACTACAAATCTACATTTTTCTATTTTATTTTAAGTTTTTTTTTACTTACATGTATATATTTCTAACAGCAGTCAGGATTCTTTGTAAATTGTTGTTTTCAACACTTTGGCAACGTAAACGTGTTTCCCAATAAAGGTCCTTTGAATTGAATTGACCATCATGTCATTACTGTCTACCTGTCAGTCTGTCATCACTGTCAGTCTGTCATCACTGTCTGTCTGTCATCACTGTCTGTCTGTCATCGCTGTCTGTGTCACCTGTTCTGGTGTCAGACAGGTGTTCAGTGTTTACATCCTGATGTTTAAACTCACTTTGATCTTGACACACACACACACACACCTTATTTGTGTGGCTGCTGTTGCCACGGGAACAGCAGCCTATAAATATTCACTGCTTCAACAAGTTTCCACGGTGACAAAAGTCACTTCTGAGTCAACAAGTTAATACACTAAAGTCAGTTGAAATGCATAATGGGAGATGGTGTTTGTTGTTTGTCTTTCTGTTGAACAGCAGCAGGTGTGACTCACCTGTTCAACGCCAGGTGCATCTACAGTAATTCATGAGGACAATAAACGTATGTATTTACTGTCACAATAAGCAATTAACTACAGCCTGTACAAGACACACCTCCACCTGTCCGAGGAACACCTGAGCACCTGCGAGAGAAACCAAGCCAACACACAAAGGTGAAATAAACAGGTGAAGGAGATGAACTCCAGCTTCTGTCACACACACTGATATGAAGAAAAAACAACAGTTCAAGATTCAGACAAAAATATTGGATTTTAGTTCCAGAATAGAAATCATAAAGATGAATGTCTTACCGAGGATTTTATTTATTTCAATCATTACCAACAGAAATCCCCACATCACAATTCAACGAATGGAACAAAAAAATCTCACGCTTCATCTGGGGGGGGGGGGGGGGGGGAGGCCAAGGATAAAGTACGCAACTCTTCAGATTCCCAAAGACAAAGGCGGACTAGCCCTACCCAACCTCTTAGAATATTATTATGCCGCCCAGACTCGACCTTTGGTGTATTGGTGTGATCCTGAATATACTGCAAGGTGGAAAGATATTGAATTAAAAAGAGAGGGATACCATATCCAAAGTATGATTGCAAACAGGGACATGTTTAAAAAATATAAGAATATGCTTGATCCAATTACTAGATTCACTCTGGAAATCTGGTTCATAGTGATTAGGAAATACAATTTAGAAAGGGAAATCAAGATTTTGAGCTGGCTGACTTGTGATTCTAAATTTAAACCAGGGGTAATGGATACTAGTTATGAACAATGGATAAACAAGGGAATTACAGCAATATGTACAATAATTGATCGGGGGAAAATTAAAAGCTTTCAAAAACTGAAGAGGAAATATGGACTGGAGGATTGCGATCAGTTTAGGTATTACCAAGTTAGAGACTTCTTTGAGAAAGAAATAAAACCAGA